>WNWK01050099.1:0-12972 GCA_009830355.1 Cherax destructor | reverse complement strand
ACCACTGACCTAAAATTTAAATAACATTGACCCTAGGTTTTTAAATAATCACTGCCCCTCACAAAAATCATTGACCCAGGACTATAATAACCCCCCCCGGGGGCACTATAATAATCACTGACCCCAGGCACTAAAATAATATAACCCGGACTATAAAATCCTGACCCCCAATTATAATAATCACTAAAAAAACCCATAATAATCATTGCCCCTGGGCACTATAATAATCACTGCCCCCGGGCACAAAATAATCACTGATCCGGGCACATAATAATCACGATCCTGGGCACAAATAATCATTGAGGGGGGATATAATAATCATGCCCCTGGGGACTATAAAATCACTGACCCCAGGCACTATAATAATCACTGACCCCAGGCACTAAAATTCCCAAACCCCCGGTACAAAATTCACTGACCCTGGGCACTATTTTCACTGACCCCAGGCACTATAATAATCATAATTCAAAAATTTCACTGACCCCAGGCATTAAAATCACGAGGGGGGCCTATAATAATCACTGCCCCGGGGCATATAATAATCACTGCCCCTGGGCACTATAATAACCCTGACCCCAGGACTATAAAATCACTCCCCTGGGCACTAAAATTTCACTGACCCTGGGCCCCATAAATAATCACTGACCCCAGGCACTAAATAATCACTGACCCTGGGCACTAAATAATCATGACCCCCCCAAAATCACTGACCCCAGGCACTATAATAATCACTGACCCGGGCCCCCAAAAATAATCACTGATCCGGGGCACTATCATAATCACTGACCCCAGGCACTAAATAATCACTGACCCCAGGCACTATAAAAATTTCACTGCCCGGGGGCACTATAAATAATCACTGACCCCCCCTAAAATTTCACCCCCCCCGGGCACTATAATAATCACTGATCCTGGGCACTATCATAATCCCCGGCCCCCCAGGCAAAATAATACTGAACCCAGGCACTATAATAATCACTGACCCCAGGCACTAAAATTTCACTGACCCCGGGGGCCCCATAAAACCACTCCCCCAGGCACTATAATAATCACCCCCCCGGGCACTATAATAACCCTGACCCCAGGCACCTATAAAATCACTGACCCTGGGCACTAAAATTTCATTGACCCCACAAAAATTTCATTGACCCTGGGCACTATAATAATCACTGACCCTGGGCACTATCATAATCGAAAACCCAATAAGACAGAAAACATAAACATTTTTTGGGTTGAACAATATTTAGATCTCAGACCCCACATTATTTAAAAAATTTTTCCCTTTTTAAAAATTTAAAAAATTTTTTTTAAAAATTTTTTTTTTTAAATTTGTGATGTTTGGCCCCAAAAAAAAAGGGGGGTGGGCAGTGTGCCCTCTCTGCCCAAAATAAAATGGGGGGGGAGACATGCCCAACGTGTATGATACTTAGTGGGGTTAAAAGGGGGCAGTTTGATGAAAGTTTAAAAAAAATGAAATCCCGGGAAGTATTTTTTTTGGCCCAAAGTATTTTTCAGCATCAGGAAGTACTTCTTCAGTATTTTTGAAGTCTTTCTTTTGGGGGAAGTATTTTGTGTCAAAGTACTTCTTGGGGGGTTTGGCATTTTTTAGCCTGAGGTAGCTAGAAAGTGGGGGAATCTGGACGAACGAGTTGGGGGCACATTCTCCCAGCAACCCCTCAAAAAAGGAATAACTCAAATGGGGGAAAAAAAGGGGCATCTTCCCCGAGGAACACCGGGTAAAAAACTTTTACATCCCCCCACTGACGGGTAGGAGACTTTCCCCTTTTTTCCTCCCCCCCCCACCCGGGGAACCCCCAAAAAAAAGGGTTTCCCCCCCCTTGTTGTTTGGGTTTGTGGTGTTGGTGGGGGGTGGTGGGTTTGGGTGGGGGGGTTGTGTGTGTGTGTGTTGTGTTGGGGGTTTTGTTTGGTTGTTTGTGTGTGTGTGTGTGTGTGTGTGTGTGTGTGTGTTTGTTAATTAAATGAAGTTTTTTTTTGGGATTAAGATGCAAATTTACAGAGAGTGAACTAGGGGCTTTAGGGGTCAACAGCACCCCCGAGACCCTTCTGCATATATGGCAAAACCCCCCCCCGGGAGCCCCCCCACCACTTGCCCCAACCCCCCTTCCCCCCTTTTTTTCCCCTTCCCTTTTTCCCCCCCCCCGTCCCCTGGCTGACCTTTAAAAAGCTCAATGTATAACCGCAATATCCTTTAACAACCCCCTTCCGCTGAAAAAAAGGGAAAAAGGTGGGGTAGGTGCCATCTGTCAAATTTTCATAGTGGGAGAGTCTTACATTGTTTTTTTGAGGGTTGGGGGGGGGCCCCGGGTTTAGTGGGGATGTTGAAATAAATTAATGAAAAATACACAAACCATAGATCCCGTGCACAGAAGGAGGATTTAGACAAACTAAAACCCTGGTCAAAAAAAAGGCAGATGCATTAATATGATAAATGCAAATTTAAAAACTGGGAATGTTCAAAACCCCCAGCACCTACGAGCTTAATAATGTTGAACCGGGCCCTACAGAATGCAAAAAAGGTTTTGGGGGAGGTAAGAAACCTCAAACCAAGTCGCAATGCCAACGAAAAAAAGGAAATAGATTACGGGGTTTTATATAAAGAAGTGCCCCCAAAAAGGCCCGGGGGTTATTTCCTTTATACATAAATTATGGGCCCCCCCAGATTAAAAACCATTTGGGGGCCCCATTTACAGAATGGAAAAAATTCTTAGAAAACATTCAGCGAGAATGTTTTTAAATTTTCATGCATTGAAAATTTTCCCAAAGGACGAAAGATTGAAGCCCCCAAAATTACATTCCCCTTGTAAGAGAAGAAAGGGAGACATGATCGAGGTAAAAAAAGGGGGAAGATGGGTAAAAAGGGGGGATAAAAATAAGGTCTTGAGGATATCTAAAAAGAGAAACCGCAAAATGGATTCAAAAGAACATAAGAAAGGAGGAACACTGCAGCAGGCCTGGGCCCTCCCGGGGGCAGGTCCTTCACATTCCATCCCACCAACAGAATTTTTTAAAAAACCCCTAATTTTTCAATCCCCCCCCAAAAAAATAAGCTTTGATAATTTTATTTACTCATGTGAAATTTCCCCCCAAAAACCCCCCTTTCACTCATGAATTTATCCCCAAAATTTTTAAAAACTACCCAACCCCCTTTTGCTTAAAAAACCCCCTTTGGGGGAGAATTTTTCCCATTCATCAACACCCTTTTTCCCAAAACCCCAATATTTTCCATTTTTCTAAATCAAAACTTATCTAACAAAAATCCATTTCCGGGTTCTCTCGGGAAGCCCCCCTCAAGCCCTTTTATCCCCCTTTTATACCCCATTTTCCACTTTTTCCCTGATCATGTCTCCCTCACCGTCTTAAAGTAAGTTTTAAAAGGGTTTCAATTTTTTTTCGGGGAAGATTTTTTGCAGGGTTTAAAATTTAGTCATTCACGCTGAATTTTTAAAAAGAAATGCCCAAATTCTGAAATTGGAAACCAGAAGAGCTGCAATTTGGGGTTTTTTAAAAGATGTATAAACTGTAAAAACGTCTGATTCTGTTGCCCCTTCTTATATAAATCCCAGTAATCTATTTGCCAACTGTTTGGGGCATTGCTTTTTTGGTTTAAGGTTTTTCCCCCCCCCAAGTCCTTCCCCTTTTTGGGGCTAAGTTCTACTTATTTAATTTAAAAATGCTTGGGGGGGGAACCCCGACTTTGAATTTTGCTTTTATCTACTTTGAACTGCATCTGTTTTTCGACCGGAAGGGTTTTTGAAAAAACCCTCCTGTAGTTCACCTGACATCTACGTTGAATCGATTATCCTCCCCTTTTTCGTGTCATCAAAAATTTTTGCTCTATCACAAAAAATTTTCCCGTCGGTCATTTATATATTTAAAACGGGGGGCCCCCAAAAACCGGGGGACCCCCTGAGGAACGCCACTTGTTCAGACCCCCACTATTTAACCCCCATTTATGCACCCCTCTGCTTCCATTGGTGAGCCTGACTCCCCCCAAAACAACACTTTTCCCCAATGCCATGAGCAGCCACTTTCTTTAACAGCCCTGATGTGGTACTCTATCAAAGTTATAAAAAAAATAAACGATATCAATTCTTTTTCATTATCAACGCCTCAAAAGCCCCACTGAAAAAAAAAAATTGTTAGGCAGGAAGGGCCCCCCCGGTGAATCCATCGATATCATTAATAAATTATGTTCGAGATGGCTTTTTTTATCACTATAATCGACTCAGAATTTTTACAATTGATGTTAGACTTATTGGGCGGAATTTTTATGGAACGATTTTTCCCCTGTTTTAAAAAAAGGAATTACATTAGTTTTCCCAAATTCCCCCGGCCCACACCTGTTTAAGAGATAGGTTAAAATGTTGGGTTAAGGGTTCACAGAGTTTTTTTGGGTTTTTTAAAAACCCCTTTTAAAAAAAGCTCATCAGGGCCTGGCATTTTTTTTTTGCTTCAAAGGTCTATCTGTTTGTCCCCTTTTTGCTAGTGACTGTGAAACCAAACCCCCTTCAGGCCCACTAAAATACCTAATTCTTGGGGTATTATTTGTCTTCCTGAGTGAAACCGAGAGAAAATAATTATTAAAAATAGAGCACATTTCCCTTCTCTTGTCAGTAAGATACCCATAATTATTTTTAAGGGGGGTATCTTATCTCTAACTTTTTTTCTATACACCTTTAAAAAACTTTTGGGGGTTGTTTTTAAACCCTAGCAACTTTAATTTCGTAGTCCCGTTTAGTTTTTTTTAAACCCCTTTTTTGTCCTCTTTTAAAAACAAAAACTGACCAAAGATGACCTCACCTCTTTTGGGTACGCCTATAAACTCCTTTCTTCTGCCCTAAAAGATATTTGAGCCTTTATTCATCCATTTTTATTTCATTTTTTCTAATTTCCCTTTTTAGGGGGTAAAAAGTTATTTGGGCAGCATGTATGTGTTCAGAAAACCCGTCATATTGATAGCTATCTTCATTACCCCAGTCCACAGATGATAAGTGTTCTCTAAGTCCATTGTAATCTGCTAAAAAAAAATCTGGGACCGTTACTGAGTTATTCGTACTAGAAACTTAAATTCAAACCCCAAAAGGGAATTGATTTTTTGCTTGGGCCCAGTTCCTCTTAATTTTTTAAATTTTTAAAAAATTTTTTCCCTTTTTTCCCCCCAAAAAGTCGCTTATTTCCCTTGTAGGTTCTGTCACAAAAGCTTCAAAAAAAAATCTTGAACTACATCTAAAAAAAATCGTTAGATTCAAATTCCCCGTCAAAAAAAATTCCCCAAAAAAAATTTTACTAAAGTTGAAGTCCCCAAATTTTTAAAATTTTTTGTTTTTCCCCATCTAAAAATTGGGGGGGGGGATATCACACCTAAAATCAATTTTTCATGCCCCCCTGAAAATTCTATCCAGACAGACTTGTATTTTTTTAACTTTATTCCTTTTTCCCAAACCCAAACGATCCGACATACAGGGGCCCCCCCCCCCCTTTTCCCCCCAAATTCTGTCTACGGGCCCAATTTTTAACCCCGTTTTTCATTCAGCAGGCATGTCCCCATTTTTTGTATTGAACCACGTCTCAGTTATGGCAAATACATCAATGTTACCGCACTTGCAAATAATCTCAAACCCTCCATCTTATTCCTAGACTACACATTTTTTAATACCTTTTTAAAAAACCCCCCTTTTTTAAATTGGGGGAAATTTTAAATTTTGAAAGGATATGGAAAAAAAATTGGGGTTTTAAAATAGGGTATTGATGAGTGGGGAAAAATCTGCCTAGTAGGGGAAATAGGGCCTTGGGGAGTTTAAATTTAGGTTGGGTAAATACATGAGTGGGGGGGGTTTGGTTTATAAACGCACTTTTTTTAATAAATCCAAAAAAATTTTTTCTTGGGTAGAATTGAAAATTGGTTGGGTTTAACCTGTTAGTGGATGGATTGTGAAGGACCTGTTAAAGGGGCCAAAAGGCCTGCTGGGGTTTTTCCTTTCATGTTCTTATTTTTTATAAAGCTCATGGAGCAGGGGGGAGCGACCTAGTAGCGACCAGTAAAGAGGGGGGCCCCCGGGTGGACTGCCCCCCCGCAACCACAACTAGGTGAGCACAACTAGGGGAGACAGAAAAACACACACACACACACACTCATAGGGATTTGGAAGTATTTCTTCAGTCACAGAGTGGTCGGGAAGTGGAAAGTTTGGGAAGGATGTAGGGGGAGGCAGGTTCCATCATGCTTAAAAAGAGGTATGATAAACCCTTGGCGCGGGGGGAGGACCCAGAGGGCCAGTGAAGAGGCGGGGCCAGGGCATGACTCGCCCCCCGCAACCACAACTAGGTGAGTACACTGCTCTTCATTCACTTAAAGTGACCCAAAAACTCTGCATTAAGACTCTTGTCAAGCTTAGTGGGGTGATTCTGGGGGGGAAAAAAAAAGACTGGAAAGAGCAGAGGAAGAAAAGAGAGAGAGAAAGGGGGAAGGAGAGAGAAAAGGGGGAAAAAAGGGGAGAGAGAGAGAGAGAGAGTCATCTTTTGTCCCCCGAATGGATTCTTAGGATAATGAATGATGTAAATTTTTTTTTGAGAAAATAATCATGTATCAATATATCCGTTTTATGTATGTATATGTGTGTACTTTTATGTATACATGATAAGATGTGTATAAGGGGCGTTATTTAAAAACCCCCGGGGGATTAAGCTAATACCCAAATATTAGGTTATGCCTGGGTTTTCCTTTTAAAATATGAGTGCAAATTTAAAGGGGGTTAAATTTGGGGGAAAAATTAATACCGGGGGTTTTAAAATTCACAGACTCGGGTATTAAAAAAGAGAATTACATGAGAGTTTCAACAAACGTATAGCCCGCCTTGATGCCAGGGGAAAGGGGTCTTGATCCAAAAGGGGGGGTTTCGTTCCCCACCTCGCACCCCAAAAAGATTTTTTATTTCCCCCCTAATGGCCCCCGGGGGTGTTTCCCCAAAAAATTTTTAAAAATTTTTTTTTTATTATTATTATTATTATTATTATTATTATCTTTCATTATTATTATTCTTGTTTTTGCTTTTATTATTATTATTATTATTATTATTATTATCGTCACAGGTGTATTTAAGTCATCTGTAATATGCCATAATTTTATTAATATAATGTAACAGATGGAAAATTTTAAAGTGAGACTTTTCGTAGCTGAGTAACGACTGAGAGAGAGAGAGAGAGAGAGAGAGAGAGAGAGAGAGAGAG
Organism: Cherax destructor; assembly: GCA_009830355.1. Taxonomy (NCBI): domain Eukaryota; kingdom Metazoa; phylum Arthropoda; class Malacostraca; order Decapoda; family Parastacidae; genus Cherax; species Cherax destructor. Next base: position 5,724 of record WNWK01050099.1, on the reverse strand, counting down.
AGAGAGAGAGAGAGAGAGAGAGAGAGAGAGAGACTTTCATTTGATCCACCAGAGGCAGGGTGAGGCGGTCTCTGCTCTCTTCTGCTCGGCTGCTCCACGATGTCTCTCTTACTTTGATCCATCTGGACGCGTCAGCTGCAATGGCAGCAATGCGGTTTTTCTTGAGCTTTTTTAATGTTTCCATGTATTTTTCGAAAATAATATGAAATATTCTATAAAAATAATTATTAAATATTCAAAAATGTCTATATAAAACTTGATTTTATTGCATTTTTGACGATTTAAGGTATTTTCAAGGATTTCGGTGAAAAACTATTTTTGGATAAAATATACCTATGAGTGCTTCCAAAGAAAATCATAAAATTTTGCTTACTTTTCCCATAAATTTCACACCACAGCAGTAGAAATTCTATTTAAAAGCAGAAAATCTAATTATTTTAGCTTAAAAATGCTTGTCAGAAAAGCATCAAACTGCTCTAAAACGTCGAAATATGCCATAAAATGATTTTAGCACATTTTTCTGAGCCATCACTTCATGTATTTTTCTAAAATAGTATGAAATATTCTATAAAATATTGATTTTTATAGATTTTAATGGGATTTTTTAAAAATATGTAAATTATATATTCAAAATATATAATTTGATTTTATTGCATTTTTGACGATTTAAGGCATTTTCAAGGATTTTGTGAAAAACTATTTTTTAGATATAATATACTCTATGAGTAGCTTCCTAAAATAAAATCATAAAATTTTAAGCATTTACAAATTTCAATTGCAGTAGAAATTCTATTTAAAATGTGAAAATCTAAGCATTTTTTTTTTTAGCTGAAAACAGCTTTGCCAGAAAAGCACTCAAACTGCTCTAAAACGTCGAAATATGCAATAAAAATATGATTTTAGCACATTTTTCTGAGCTTTTTAATGTTTACGGCATTTTTCGAAAATAGAAATATTCTATAAAAATATTGATTTTTATAGATTTTTAATGGGATTTTTAAAATATGTAAATAATTAATAAATATTCAAAATGCTATAACTTGATTTTATTGCATTTTGACGATCAATGTTTTCACAGATTTTTTTGAAAAAAACTATTTTTTTTAGATAAATATAATTATAAGCCTCCAAAAGAAAATAAAAAAAATTTTGCTTACTTTTCCCATAAATTAACTTCAGGTAGAAATTTATTTAAAATTGTGAAAATGTAAGCATTTTACGCTAAAAATGACTTGTCAGAAACACTCAAACCGCTCTAAAACGTATCGAAATATGCAATAAAATATGATTTTAGCACATTTTTCTGAGCTTTTTAATGTTTCATGTATTTTTCGAAAATAATATGAAATATTCTATAAAAATATTGATTTTTATAGATTTTTAATGGGATTTTTTAAAAATATGTAAATAATTAATAAATATTCAAAAATGTTTATAAAACTTGATTGCATTTTATGACGATTTAAGGCATTTTCTACAGATTTGTGAAACTATTTTTTTTACATAAAATATACCTATGCGTAAGCTTCCTAAAAGAAAATCATAAAATTTTGCTTACTTTTCCCATAAATTTCAATTGCAATAGAAATTCTGTTTAAAAGTGTGAAAATCTAAGTATTTTAGCTAAAAAGGTTTTTTTAAAGCATCAAACCTTTTAAAAAAACCAAAAATATGCCATATAATGCGATTTTAGCACATTTTTCTGAGCTTAATGTTTCAGTATTTTTCAAAATAATAGAAATATTCTATAAATATTGATTTTATATTTTAATGGGATTTTTAAAAATATGTAAATAATTAATAAATATTCAAAATGCTATAAAACTTGATTTTTTGGGCATTTTTTGAACTTAACATTTTCAGTTTTTTTGTGAAAACTATTTTTTTAGAAAAAATATACCAAAGGAGTAAGTTTCCTAAAAGAAAATCATAAAATTTTGCTTACTTTTCCCATAAATTTCAATTGCAATAGAAATTCTATTTAAAAGTGTGAAAATCTAAGTTTTTTAGCTAAAAATGAGTTTTGTCAAAAAAGCATAAAAACCGCCTAAAACATCGAAATATGCCAAAAAAATGCGATTTTGAAAAAATTTTTTTTACATTTTAATGTTTCATGTATTTTTCGAAAATAATATGAAATATTCTATAAAAATATTGATTTTTAAAGATTTTTAATGGGTTTTTTTAAAAAATGTAAATAATTATTAAATATTAAAAAAATGCTAAAAAATTTGGGATTTTATTTTTGGGAATTCAAATCGTTTTCACGGTTTTTTTGAAAACTATTTTTTTAGATAAAATATACCAAAGAATGTTTTCCTAAAATTTTTATAAATTTTGCTTATTTTTTTTTTCCATTTTAAAAGAGTAGAAATTATATTTAAAAGTGTGAAAATGTAGGTATTTTAGCTAAAAATGAGTTTCAGAAACACTCAAAACATTTTAAAACGTCGAAATATGCAATAAAATACGATTTTAGCACATTTTTCTGAGCTTTAATCCAGATTTTCGAATAATATGAAATAATATACCTATATAAGTTTCCCTAAAAGAAAATCAAAAAATTTTTTACTTTCCCAAATTTCAATTGCAGTAGAAATTTTTTTAAAAAGTGTGAAAATGTGGTATTTAGCTAAAAATGATTTTTGCCAGAAAAGCATCAAACCGCTCTAAAACGTCAATGCAAAAATGCGATTTTAGCATTTGCTTTTTAATGTTTCATGTTTTTTTCGAAAAAAAATTTTTGAAATATTATAAAGATTGATAATATAAATATTCAAAAATGCTATAAAACTTATTTAAATGCTTTTTTTGGACATTTAAGGCATTTTCAAGATTGTGACAAACTTTTTTTTAGATAAATATATGAGTAAGCTTCCTAAAAGAAAATCTTTATTTTGCTTTTTTCCCAAAAATTTTCCCAATTGCAGTAGAAATTCTTTTTAAAAAAAGTGTAAAATCAAAGTATTTTAGCTGAAAATGAGTTTGCCAGAAAAGCATAAACCGCTCTAAAACGTCGAAATATGCAACAAAATATGATTTTAGCATATTTTTTTTGAGTTTTTAATGTTTCATGTTTTTTTCGAAAATATTGTAAATATTCTATAAAAATATTGATTTTATAATTTTTAATGGTTTTTTTAAAAATAGTAAATAATTTAAATTTTAAAATGCTATAACTTGTTTTTTATTGCATTTTGACGTTTTAAGGATTTTCAGTTGTAACTATTTTAGATAAAATATACCTATGATAAGCTTCCTAAAAGAAAATCAAAAATTTTTCTTATTTTTCCCATAAACATGTAGAATTTTATTTAAAAGTGAAAATGTAAAATATTTTAGCTAAAAATGAGTTTGCCAGAAAACATAAACCGCTCAAAAACGTCGAAATATGCAATAAATGCGATTTTAGCACTTTTTTCTGAGTTTTTAAATTTTCATATTTTCAAAAATAATATGAAATATTCTATAAAAATATTGTTTTTTAAAGATTTTTAATTTTTTTTTTAAAATATCAAATAATTAATAAATATTCAAAATGCTATAAACTTGATTTTATTGCATTTTAATTTGGCATTTTCAAGATTTTGTAAAAAACTATTTTTTAGATAAAAAACCTATGAGTAAGCTTCCTGAAAATCTAAAAATTTTGCTTACTTTTCCCAAAAATTTCAATTAGTAGAAATTTAATTGTAAATGTATATTTTAGCTAAAAATGAGTTTTGCCAGAAAACACTAAACCGCTCTAAAACGTCGAAATATGCAATAAAATATGATTTTAGCACATTTTTCTGAGCTTTTTAATTTCAGGGTTTTAAAAAAAATATGAAATATTCTATAAAAATATTGATTTTTATAGATTTTTAATGGGATTTTTAAAAATATGTAAAAAAAAAAAAAAAAAAAAAAAAAAAAAAAAAAAAAAAAAAAAAAAAAAATTTAAAATAAAATTTTTTTTTCAAAAAGGGGGCCCCCCAAAAAAAAAAAATAAAACTTTGATTTTTTTTTTTTTTGGCTTTTTTTTTTAAAAATAAAAACCGTTTTTTAAGGAAAAAAAAAAAAACTTTCTTTTTTTAGTTTTTTTGGTTTGAAAAAAAAAACTTTTTTTTTTAATAAATATACCTATGAGTAAGTTTCCCTAAAAAAATAAAAATTTTGTTATTTTTCCCCAAAATTTCAAGAGAAATTCTATTTAAAAGTGTGAAAATCTAAGTATTTTAGCTAAAAATGATTTTTGCCAGAAAAGACTCAAACCGCTCTAAAACGTCGAAATATGCAAAAAATATGATTTTAACTTTTTTCGGGTTTTAATGTCAGTTTTTCGAAAATAATTTGAAATATTCTATAAAAATATTGATTTTTATAGAATTTTAATGGGATTTTTTAAAAATATGTAAATAATAAATAAATATTCAAAATGCTGTAAAACTTGATTTTCTTGCATTTTTGACGATTTAAGGCATTTTCAAGATTTTGTGAAAACTATTTTTTACATAAAATATACCTATGAGTAAGCTTCCTAAAAGAAAATCATAAAATTTTGCTTACTTTTCCCATAAATTTCAATTGCAGTAGAAGTTCTATTTAAAAGTGTGAAAATGTAGGTATTTTAGCTAAAAATGAGTTTTGCCAGAAAAGCACTAAAACCCGCTCTAAAACGTCGAAATATGCATTAAAATACGATTTTAGCACATTTGTCTTAGTTTTTTAATGTTTCATGTATTTTTCGAAAATAATATGAAAAAATTCTATAAAAATATTGATTTTTAAAGTTTTTAATGGGTTTTTTTAAAAATATGTAAATAATTAATAAATATTAAAAAATGCTATAAAACTTGATTTTATTGCATTTTTTGACGTTTTAAGGCATTTTCAAGGGGAAAATTTTTTGTGAAAAAAACTATTTCTTTTAGATAAAATTTTTTTATAAATCGATTTGAAAAAGGGGCCCTTCCTTAAAAAAAAAAGAAAATCATTTAAAATTTTGTTTTTTATAAATTGAAAAATTTATTCAAAATAAAAAAATATTGGAAATTTTTATAGAATTTTTTAATTTGAAAAAGATTTTTTTAAAAATTTTAAATAATTAATAATATTAAAAAATGCTATAAAACTTGATTTTTGCATTTTTGACGATTTAAGGCATTTTCAAGATTTTGTGAAAACTTTTTTTAGATAAAATATACCTATGAGTAAGCTTCCTAAAAGAAAATCATAAAATTTTGCTTACTTTTCCCATAAATTTCAATTGCATAGAAATTCTATTTAAAAGTGTGAAAATTAATATTTTAGCTAAAAATGAGTTTTGCCAGAAAAGCACTCAAACCGCTCTAAAACGTCGAAATATGCAAAAAATGGATTTTAGCCATTTTTCTGAGCTTTTTAATGTTTCATGTATTTTTCAAAAAAATATAAATTTTCATAAAAATATTGATTTTTAAAGTTTTTAAGGGGTTTTTTAAAAAATATGAAATAATTAAAAATATTAAAAATGTATAAAACTTGATTTTATTGCATTTTTGACGTTTAACTTTTAAGGATTTTTAAAAAACTTTTTTTTAGATAAAATATACCTATGAGTAAGTTTCCCTAAAAAAAATCAAAAATTTTGCTTATTTTCCCATAAATTTAAATTTGGGAAAGAAATTTATTTAAAAGTGTAAAAATTAAATTTTTTTTTAGCTAAAAATGAGTTTTGCCAAAAAACTAAAACCCGCCCCTAAA
>WNWK01050098.1:0-12972 GCA_009830355.1 Cherax destructor | reverse complement strand
AAGGATGTTTTCAAAGAATGCATATAGTATAAATATTATGTAGGTATATACTTGTTGGTCAGGTTTTATTGTTCGTTATATACAGAATGTAGACACTGTTTGCTGGTTATTTTGTATTTTGTTGCTCTGGAAGCAATAGTGAAGCGCAGTTTTGTAAGATTTTCTTATTATGTACTATGGTTTTTATAATAAAATATAAAAAAAAAACAATTACTCTCTCATTTGGTTCAAAACTCCCCACACACTCACTCAACATTTCCCAAAATCTCTCTCTCTCCTCTACACTTCTCTCTTCTCCAGGTGCATAAACACTTACTATAACCCACTTTTCTCATCCAACTTTTATTTTACTCCTCATAATCCTTGAATTTAAACATTTATGCTCTCTCTTTACCTGCCATAACTGATTATTCAACATTATTACCACTCCTTCTTTAGCTCTAACTCTATTTGAAACTCCTGACCTAATCCCATTTATTTCTCCCAACTGAAACTCTCCTACCATCTTCATCATTGTCTCACTTAAAGCCAGTACATCCAGCTTCTTTTCATTCATAACATGTAAAATCATCTTTTCTTATCATTCGCACAACATCCACGCACATTCAGACATGCCACTTTGACGGTTTTCTTCTTTTTCTTTTTAGTAAATCTATACAGGAAAAGGGGTTACTAGCCCATTGTTCCCGGCATTTTAGTTGACTTTTATAACACGCATGGCTTACAAAGGAAAGATTCTTATTCCACTTCCCCATGGATATGAAAGGAAAAGAAATAAGAACAAGAACTATTAAGATAAAATCAAAGAAAACTCAGATGAGTGTGTATACATAAACGTGTACATGTTTGCGTAGTGACCTAAGTGTAAGTAGAAGTAACAAGACGTACCTGAAATCTTGCATGTTTATGAGACAGAAAAAAGACACCATCAATCCTATAGAGGCTTTTTTTTATATTTTATTTATGATGATGACATATATACATTGCAGTACAAAGTATCTTTATAAAGAACATAATTCCAAAGTAAAAAATAAACCCAGAACTTAAACAGAAAAACAAAACCTACTTCAATGAGAATCATGCGTTCCCAACATACATGACATTATAATAGAAACCTAACCAAATAATACAATTTCCAAAAAAATATACTCCCTACATGAGGAAACACTGATCTCCAAAATACACATTGATAATCAAAATCCCCTACATAAAAGAATGCTACCCTTATTTATAAGAAGTCTCGATATAGGGAGATAATACACACAGTACTAAACGGTTTGTAAAAGACTATACACCTAAACCAACCCCACATTATTACAGGTAACTATCAACAGTTGACCTAATCTATAGAACAATACATAACGAACAATCCCATATACCCTTTTAATGCTATTCCGACAAACAAAATATATAACGACATCCATCATATTGTATGGATCCCCAAGGACCCCCATAGAAAATTATATATTAACAATCTTTATGATTATGAGACCTAAGTCTCCAAAAACACTTGCAATGATGTTGTAATTTACCGCCTATCATTGCATTACGACACTGATCATTATAAAATTTAAATATGAGTGTCCACAAACGTCAAAATATAAAACACATGCAACATAAATTATCATTTTTTTTCATAGGGTATACAAAGACACATACCTACATATTACAATGATTTAACATAATGATTACTCATAAATTCCACTGACTAAATACAATCCATGGTCGTGTCCCTAATTTAGACACAGAATAAAGAATGAACACACTTTACATCAACACTACATGCTCTATTAAACCCTCTGGTACAGTACTCAAAACCAGAGCAACACATTGAAATGTGAAGGGTAAACTCCCAAGAATTCACAGTACAAGAAACTAATACACCTAAAGCCTCATGATAAGTCCAATTAAAACATTCAGTATCTGATCATACAACATCCTGGCAGATAACATAATTAAGAGAAGGTATACATATGTCATGATATATATACCTTATACGTACAATCACATCACAGGTATATACTAATATAATTATCCTTTAAAACCAATAACCTTATACACGATTTTGGAACACTTTCTGAGGCCAACACAAAATGTTCAAGACATGACAGTGGCATTATATCTTCGATATTCCAATCTATTTACTACCACTGTTCTAAAAGATTCTGTCCTGACCTGAGCACACAGTGAGACAAGCCCCCGCCACCTAACCCCTAACTCGAAACCCCTAAATAACCTCGCCGCCCTCATCTGCGTCATGAGTCAGAAAATCACACTATCATGTCAAACAAAAAAAGAAGAAAACCCCAACCCTGGCCCTACCCACTCCTAACTCCTAGCCTTCCCCCTTCATGCGACTCACATACATACCTAAAAGAATTTCACACCTTCCACACCGCCCCCACCCCTGTAAGACCAACCCCTCCTATCCAGCACCCCCACCACCCCTCAATAAAATACCCATTGTTAATTTCCGATACCCCTCTGGAAAAGCCCGATCCCATGCCCGACCATACAAAACACGATTCCTACATACTGTTCTATAAAACCTGGCCGCCAACGCCCTGACAAGTACTTCTCCCCTGACCTCCCTCATGCCCCCTGACACAAAAATATAATCCAAAGCTAAGTACATTACGGCCCTACGGACGTCCTGACGTCCTCCACGCATCCCCCAATGTCTAAACTAAGGACCCTCAAACTTGACAAACCCCTCCCCCCTACCCATTGTATAATTCTCCCAAACCATTCCCTCACCCTTGCCAACTCCTCACAAAAATAAACCGTGTGATAAGCCGTCTCTAGCATACCACAACTGTTACAACTACCAGTCCCTATGAACCCCATCATGTAAAGTTGTGCCCTCGACGCAAGTATGCCATGTGAAAACCGATAACCCGTTTCCCTTACCCTGGAAGGCAATTTCAGCTTCTTAGGCCAGTACCAAATACTTCTCCAATCATACAAGGGAAATGTCTCATCACCTTGCAGTGCCCTACTACAACTTCCTACCCTGTCTAACCTACCCACCCATACCTTCCCGGATCCGCGATAACAAGAAGGTGCCGCAAAAGTGCCTCGCATACCATAAGATCCCTACCCTACCACCACCTCCACACCTCCCTCATTACCTCCTTCACCCTCCTCCCACTGAGGCCACCCCTAGCTAAAAATTCCTGCCTCACATATAGCCCCATTAACCACCTTTTCAAAAGAATCAATCCCATGCCCCGTGAATGACCCTAGTCGTTACAACCTCCTCCCTTAACCAGTGTCTCCCGTAACCCCAAACAAAACGCATGACCCTCTGCCGCAACCTCTGTATATCACCTTCAATTAGCGTATATACCGCAGCCACAAACCATAATTTACTGTACACCAAAGTGTTAACAACTGTGACCCTTTGCAAAAGGGTGACTTCCCCCGCCCTCCATCCCGTCATCCTGTTCAATGCTGCCTCCACCACCAAAGAAGAATTCATTTCTCTTCCCCTCCTCGGCTCCACACAGAAAACCACACCACATATTTTTATACTATCAACCGTTACCCATCCATAAGTTTGACCCAACGGTTCCCCTACCCATGTACCCACCTCCAACAACTTCGACTTCACTCTATTAACCTTCAAACCGGTCGCAGCTCCAAATATCTCAATTATACGATTTACATTCCCCAATCCTTCCAAGCTTCCCACTAAAATTGTGGTGTCATCCACATAACCGATAATCCCTGGAGCACCCTCCCCTAACTCACCGATCTCCCTGACACCCTCCCGCACCATCCCATAGAAAGGATTTTGCAAACATGCAAAGAGAAGCTGCGACAAGGGACATCCCTGATGCAACACCCTCCCCATGCCTACCTCGAACCCCACCTTCCCATTCACCTGTACCCTAACCAAAACACGAGAACATAGCATGCCCACCCACTCCACGATTTCCTCACAAAACCCCTGTCTGATCAAGATCTCCTGTAACTTCCCCCTGTCTATGCTGTTATATGCCGTTTCTCAATCCAGCCCTACGACACCTCCCCCCTCCCCCTACCTTCCACAAAATCTCTGATTCTGCGATGTCCTCCACTAAAACTACGCCCTGGAACCCCGTATTGCCCCTTATCTAAGAAGTCATCCAAAACTTACTTCATACGATTATCTAAGATGCGCTCAAAAATTTTATAATCAAAACAGAGTAAGGTAATTGCCCTATAAACCTTCAAAGTATGACATTCCTTCCCTTTCGGAACTAAGACCACAACCCCAGTACGCTGATCTCGCTCATACAACCTGACGTTTTCATACCATTGAATAGAGCCACCAAAACCCCACGCAACACTTCCCAATGGGTCACGTAAAAATCCCCAGAGATTCCGTCAATTCCTGGCACCTTACCCAACTGTTGTCCCTGCACCGCCTGCCAAACTTCTTTTTCAGTAATGCTCCACTATCACATTCCCTCTCCCTCAACTTTCTTTAAAACCATTTATCTGCATAACAACTCATAGCTTCCGTCGTCCGTACTACCTGATCACACCTATACCCTTCCAAATCCTCATCTACAGTCAATGCCATGATCGTCATCCCCTTTCTCCTCCTCTGATATCTTTGCAAAACCATTGCTGAGGGCTTATCTCCCCAAAGAACGTCCTCCACTCCCCCCCCTGTACCCTAATCACATGAAAAACCTCGTTTTGTAAATCTCTAAGGGGACCCTGTATGTCCACAATGTCACCTATGGGATACCTCCCTCCCCCTTTATAACATTCCTGAAACTGATACTCCAAATAATGTTGCTTACCGTACTTCAACCTTGCCTCCTCGCTACCCAACCTGATGTAAAAATTCTTAATAGCAACCTTCGCTCTACCCGTCCACCACTGCACAATGTTAACAATTCCCCGACCCCCTCCCCACAACCTAGCCCACCAATCTGCAAAAACCTCCTGATGATCAAGTCCCTGCAACAAACCTGTATTTAATTTCCAATAACCAGGATAAACGCGGACCGCTCCTACCCAGCCCAAAGATACCAAAACACCCCTATGATCAGAGAATCCCACTTCCGTGCAAGTTACACTGCCGACCTGTATGGCCGAAGACACATATACCCGATCCAGCCTCGCCACATAACCTCTTCTGACGAAAGTATGCTCCACTTTCCATCCACCACCCCTGACTACATCCTCCATCCCCACCGCCCCCAAAACATCCCGCAAACCCCCCAACATACAACCTGCTTCCCGAGGCTCAACGTCCCTTCCCCTGATCACATAATTTAAATCACCCGCAATTATGGTAATCAAGGGAAGACCACGCAAAGCATAAACCAGATCCCTCCTAACAAAATCTTCTTTCACCCGACGGTCATTACTCGCCGGCATATACACCCCAATAAAGCACACCTGAATGTCACCCCACTCCCCGTCCACCCTGACAATCCTGCCCCCCTCCTCTCTTCCCATGCCTTCAAAGTGAAGGGGCTGGTCTCACGTACCCCTACCATCACCCCACCCTTTAAATGCTCAGAACTCCCAGTATACAACGTATACCCATTCAATACCAGGTCCCTACCACACCGGAAATTATGTTCCTGGAGTATACAAACATCAACATTCATACGTCTCAAAGTCACCTCTACCCATCTCCTCTTGACCTCCGCTCAGAGGCCATTCACAGTCATATTTAAACACTTGAATTCTGTAGTGGGGGCTTCCCTCTCTGCCTCACTAGTTCCGTTACTCCTGTCTTAGCAGTACCATTATTCCCCCGACTCACCCTCGCCCCCTTTCCCCCACCTGTCTCCCTTAACCCTTCATTGGCACCCTTCACAACCTCCACCCTGACCTTTTTGCAATTCCGCTGGCCAGGAGTGATGACATCATCGTCCCCTGCGCCACTAGACCTCTTACGGGACGCACCCGTAAACTCCATGTCCCCTTCCCCAGGTGCATGATGCACCTCAACTTCCATCACAACCACCGATTGATGATCGGACACAGTGGACCTACCAACACTGTCGCCTACCAAACCCTCCACCTCAGGTCCCAGGCCAACCTCCAATTGCATCAGAACCTCCGTCAAAGGGCTGTCCAACAACCATTGCAAATCCCCCAAACTGGGGACCTGCAACTCCTCAACCAACTCCACCTCCTCTGCAGACTCCACCAATGCAACCACTCCGGCCCCTGTCATAAAATTTGCCCCAGTTATCAATGAATGAGGTTGCAAATTCCTTGCAGTACCTGTCTAAGCAGCATTTTACACCAATTGTCCTAGACATCCATTCATTGCTCACTCCCCTTCTAGGCAAGATGCTACATTTGACTGGGACCCCTCCCTTAGATCTAATTACATCTATGGCTGACTTGTACTTATCCAGCCGCTCTTGTCTCCTGCACTTCTTGATATTTCCACCAGCACGTAGACAGATGATGGGCTTGTTCCCATTACCATTAGAACCGGACATGAGTCTCATGCTCTGTTTATTAATGTGAGATATTTGTACCCTCCAATTGATTTTCAAAATGCCGAGAAAGATGAATCAAGCAGGTGCATGGTTGTGAGAAATATAATAGAATCAAATTTTATAAAAAGTAGTATTGATTTTAATATGAATATTAGTTCAGGGTTATATCAATTAGTATTTATTTATTATTAATAGATTCTGTGAGGATTTAAGTAAGAGTCACCTTCCCCACAAGCTGTCACAAACACCAACGTTGTCACCATCACCACAACTACAGTTACATAACATCAAGGAAACTACGAATACCACTGCCACCACCTACGCTTCTAGCCATAGAGTCTCACATCTACCTAGGAGCCTTCTATCACCAGCACTATGAACAACAATCACCTAAGCCGACCAAAGTCTGACATTCACCTCTCTCTTCTACCATCGCTTCTACCAGTCTTCAGCACCACCATCGCTTCTACCAGTCTTCAGCACCACCATCGCTTCTGCCAGTCTTCAGCACCACCATCGCTTCTACCAGTCTTCAGCACCACCATCGCTTCTGCCAGTCTTCAGCACCACCATCGCTTCTGCCAGTCTTCAGCACCACCATCGCTTCTGCCAGTCTCCAGCACCACCATCGCTTCTACCAGTCTTCAGCACCACCATCGCTTCTACCAGTCTTCAGCACCACCATCGCTTCTGCCAGTCTTCAGCACCACCATCGCTTCTACCAGTCTTCAGCACCACCATCGCTTCTGCCAGTCTTCAGCACCACCATCGCTTCTGCCAGTCTTCAGCACCACCATCGCTTCTACCAGTCTTCAGCACCACCATCGCTTCTACCAGTCTTCAGCACCACCATCGCTTCTACCAGTCTTCAGCACCACCATCGCTTCTCCAGTCTTCAGCATCACCATCGCTTCTACCAGTCTTCAGCACCACCATCGCTTCTACCAGTCTTCAGCACCACCATCGCTTCTCCAGTCTTCAGCACCACCAACGCTTCTACCAGTCTTCAGCACCACCATCGCATCTGCCAGTCTTCAGCACCACCATCGCTTCTACCAGTCTTCAGCACCATCATCGCTTCTACCAGTCTTCAGCACCACCATCGCATCTGCCAGTCTTCAGCACCACCATCGCTTCTGCCAGTCTTCAGCACCACCATCGCTTCTACCAGTCTTCAGCACCACCATCGCTTCTACCAGTCTTCAGCACCACCATCGCTTCTACCAGTCTTCAGCACCACCATCGCTTCTACCAGTCTTCAGCACCACCATCGCTTCTGCCAGTCTTCAGCACCACCATCGCTTCTGCCAGTCTTCAGCACCACCATCGCTTCTACCAGTCTTCAGCACCACCATCGCTTCTGCCAGTCTTCAGCACCACCATCGCTTCTGCCAGTCTTCAGCACCACCATCGCTTCTGCCAGTCTTCAGCACCACCATCGCTTCTACCAGTCTTCAGCACCACCATCGCTTCTGCCAGTCTTCAGCACCACCATCGCTTCTACCAGTCTTCAGCACCACCATCGCTTCTACCAGTCTTCAGCACCACCATCGCTTCTACCAGTCTTCAGCATCACCATCGCATCTGCCAGTCTTCAGCACCACCATCGCTTCTACCAGTCTTCAGCACCACGATCGCTTCTACCAGTCTTCAGCACCACCATCGCTTCTACCAGTATTCAGCACCACCATCGCTTCTACCAGTCTTCAGCACCACCATCGCATCTGCCAGTCTTCAGCACCACCATCGCTTCTACCAGTCTTCAGCACCACCATCGCTCCTACCAGTCTTCAGCACCACCATCGCTTCTACCAGTCTTCAGCACCACTATCGCTTCTAGCAGTCTTCAGCATCACCATCGCTTCTACCAGTCTTCAGCACCACCATCGCTTCTACCAGTCTTCAGCACCACCATCGCTTCTACCAGTCTTCAGCATCACCATCGCTTCTACCAGTCTTCAGCACCACCATCGCTTCTACCAGTCTTCAGCACCACCATCGCTTCTACCAGCCTTCAGCATCACCATCGCTTCTACCAGTCTTCAGCACCACCATCGCTTCTACCAGTCTTCAGCACCACCATCGCTTCTACCAGTCTTCAGCACCACCATCGCTTCTACCAGTCTTCAGCACCACCATCGCTTCTACCAGTCTTCAGCACCACCATCGCTTCTACCAGTCTTCAGCACCACCATCGCTTCTACCAGTCTTCAGCATCACCATCGCTTCTACCAGTCTTCAGCATCACCATCGCTTCTACCAGTCTTCAGCACCACCATCCCTTCTACCAGTCTTCAGCACCACCATCGCTTCTACCAGTCTTCAGCACCACCATCGCTTCTACCAGTCTTCAGCACCACCATCGCTTCTACCAGTCTTCAGCACCACCATCGCTTCTACCAGTCTTCAGCACCACCATCGCTTCTCCAGTCTTCAGCACCACCATCGCTTCTACCAGTCTTCAGCACCACCATCGCTTCTACCAGTCTTCAGCACCACCATCGCTTCTCCAGTCTTCAGCACCACCATCGCTTCTACCAGTCTTCAGCACCACCATCGCTTCTACCAGTCTTCAGCACCACCATCGCTTCTACCAATCTTCAGCACCACCATCGCTTCTGCCAGTCTTCAGCACCACCATCGCTTCTACCAGTCTTCAGCACCACCATCGCTTCTACCAGTCTTCAGCACCACCATCGCTTCTGCCAGTCTTCAGCACCACCATCGCTTCTGCCAGTCTTCAGCACCACCATCGCTTCTACCAGTCTTCAGCACCACCATCGCTTCTACCAGTCTTCAGCACCACCATCGCTGCGCCCACCCACCTTATCAACAACTACAATAAACACCATTTCCACTAATTACTACTGTTACTAGCCATCATCAACCATTTTCGATTTTCTTCTTTTTTCTTATTTTTGACCCTCCATTGTATCACTAGAGGAATCGAGACACATTGCCAGGACCTATAGGGAAGGAACAGTAAATCCTGAAATGGGTCACCTGACAAGAATTAGAGAAACTGCAGAAATGGAAGAATCAAACAATATCGCTTTAAGCTTTTCATTTTCATTCTTCCATCTTTTCCACCTTGCTTCTTTCTCTCCGTGTTTATCTTCCTTTTTTCTGTACCTGATCCTTCCTTATTTCTTCCCTCTATCTCAGCTGACTGATACAAAGAACTCTGATAGCCATATCAGTATCCTGTTTACTTTCCGCTCTGTGGAAGATTTTGTTGCCTTCACGAATGATGGATAATGATGAAGATAGTGAGACTGGGAAATTATTTCACTACTTGTTAACAAATCACTAGAAACTAGCACTTTCCCGACACACCTCAAGACAGCAAGGGTTACACCAATTCTCAAAGGTGGTGACTCCACAAATGTAAATAACTACAGGCCAATCTCAAACTTACCGTTGCTATCCAAAAATTTTGAGAAACTCGTGCATAAGAGATTATATTCGTTTATTACAGTCCAAATCATAATCAACCCCTGCCAATTTGGCTTTAGAAAAATCAAAAGCACAAACGATGCAATTGTAAAAATTCTGGACCTACTTTACACAGCACTGGAAAATAAGGAATATCCGTTAGGACTCTTTATTGACCTAAGGAAAGCTTTTGATACAGTAGACCACGGCATCCTACTCCAAAAACTTGACCATTACGGTATAAGAGGCCACGCTCTTATGTATTTCAAATCCTATGTTACTAACAGGTATCAATACGTCACCATTAAAGACACAACCTCATCTACACGACCCCTTGATACTGGAGTGCCACAGGGAAGTGTCCTTGGTCCCCTGCTCTTCCTCCTATACATCAATGATCTTCCCAACGTATCACAACACCTGAAACCGATTCTCTTTGCTGATGATACGACTTATGTCATCTCCCACCCAAATCTTGCCTCACTCAACACCATTGTTAATGAAGAGCTACTAAAAATATCAACCTGGATGACAGCCAACAAACTTACACTTAACACTGACAAAACCTTCTACATTATGTTTGGTAAAAGACCATAATGATTGGCAACACTCCTATTGCTAAACACAATGAGGACAACCTGAATTTCAGCACCCATATCAACCACATAGCAAAAAAAGCATCCAAAACGGTTGGGATCCTCTCCAAGATACGTTACTATGTACCGCAATCAGTCCTACTCACACTATACTATTCACTCATCTATCCCTACCTCACCTATGCCATATGTGCTTGAGGATCAACAGCAACAACTCACCTAAAACCAATATTAACTCAGCAAAAAGCCGCAGTAAGAATTATCACGCACTCCAATCCCAGGCAACACCCCCTTCCCACCCACTCTTCAAAGACCTAAATTTACTCACTGTCCAGAACATCCACACTTACTACTGTGCAACCTACATGTACAAAACCATAAATTCCAATATTAACCCTGAACTAAAACGCCCATAGACACAATACCAGACACAAAAATATCTATGACATTCCCCGTGTCCGGCTAAATCTATACAAACGTTCAATGTATAGGGCCTAAAATCTGGAACTCCCTACCTGAAAACTCCAGAACTGCAAACTCAGCCACCATTTTCAACACTATCATCAAAAAACATCTTATCTCATTCATTAACACATCCCACCATCACCTAAACACATGAAAACCACCGATTCACGCAAACACACACACATCCTCCTCATCTACAACAACAACTGACCCAAAGGACAGTAAACACAAAATCCCGAATAGTATAGCTATTGTCTAATAAATCTGAAACTAGTCTTAAGTTTGCCTGATATACTCCAATATAGGAGCTTTAATAGAAACTGTGTAACATGCCAAGACAAAACATTCTCATTACTAATTTTACAATCTAAATATTCTGAACTACCTCACTATTGTAAATCTATTTAATCATTTGAAATTTGTATTCATTTGTAATTTGTAATTGTTACGGGACTCGCCCTTACCCATCATTATATACTTTAGCATATGGCAGTAGAAAATGTCTCTATCATTTTTTTTTTTATATTTTATTTAAAAAACTTAACATACATGATACATAGAATTGATATACAAATATAAAACGATTCTGTTTCATAAGACATACTACTTCGTGCAATGATGAAATACACAATGAACTAACAAGAAACTAGTAATACTGCATAAGAATATTGACGACTGTTTTCAAACTTTACTATGCATCCCACCTCACAAAGTATTACAAAACATGGTGGCTGCTATGTTAATTCTCCACCTAATTGCATTTCAGTTGTTTTCAAATATTTTTACTCCACATTATAGCTGATACAGAATAACTTAAGCTCAAATAAACTTATTTTTCAACTGAAATCGTGTATTCTTGTGACATATAATTTTTAATTTTTATTTAAAATTTTTACTACAATGTAGTACATCAATGAAAAATGCCACACCATTAGATGCCAAATACCGCAACACTAGAAACAAGACATCCAATTATTCCCGTGCACCCTATATGACTTACAACCTTATACGTGACATACATAAAATAGCATAACTTATATATAATGCCAAAATACACTTGAAACAAACCAATACCTTTTGTAACAAGGGTGCATCTTTGTCACATGCAAATATATCTATCAAACACATAAAACTAAAGCAGGCCCTAAACCCTGTACCTTATTCCTTCTCTTATAAGGTAACCCTCCCTCCACTACATTAACAAACCTGTCAGAACATCATATTAACAAACAACATATATTCATATAGTTAATACGCAACAAGGCGTAACTGATAATGTACTCAGTTACAACATGAACATTTATAAAATCCGGTTGTTCTGAACAAGGTAATATCATACATCATACTAAAAATATATCTAACCTAACACACTATACTGATAGTCGTCACCACTCCTCATTCAGTAAACTTTAACTTACAACTGTTTTTACTCGGTACAATTATATGACGTAATATTATCCAACACACAGGTTTTATACAAGTAAACATAACAGTACCCACAATAAAAATAACACATATAGGAAATACTATACTTTTCACGTATGCGTACACAACGCACAATATTAATTACAATGTGAAACCCTTTTTATGATCGTTTAACGATACAAAACAGATACATGAGGCTAATATTTTGTATTCCCTACGTCATCATCCAACAGAGAAGCTCCCCATACTCATACTCCAGACCCATGCCTCTCCGACCAAGAAAAACCGTCAGGTAAACCCACTCAAACCCTTACAAAAGTTAACCCCTATAATCAAAACCCTTCCCCACTTGAAAAGCCACCCCCTGCGTCATTAGTCATCCCAACCCCTCCATGCACACATACCCTAAACCCCATATCTCCCCACAACCGCTAAAATTACCTTGATAATTAAATTCCCCTCTCCCACTATGACCCAACAGACACACCTCCCCACCTAGAACTCACCCTAATACACATCCAAAACTCCACGCTCACTCGTCATACCTTAACCAGGATGAGCTTACCCTCCTACCACGTCAAGCCCCC
>WNWK01050097.1:0-12973 GCA_009830355.1 Cherax destructor | reverse complement strand
TACTAGTAGGGCTACACCGGGTTTTTTTAACGTACTAGGGGGCCTAAAATTTCCCCCAAACCAAGTGGAAACAAGCTGGAGGTAGATGTGAAAAAGGGGATGGCGGCATTTGGGCAGTAAAAAAAAATCCTGCACCAAAAGGGGTAAGGGGGAAAAAAAAACTCCTTGTTTTTTTTTAAAAACAGCGTTTTGCAGTCTTTTTTGATAGTAAAAATTTATTCTCTTTTTCTTTTTTTTCCATGAAGGGAAGATATGTTACAGAACTAGAGTTTTTGAATGGTTTCACGAGAAAATTTGAAACGGGAGCGCAAAGAAAAAAAAGTTTGTTTTTCCGATGTTAAAGAGTAAACAAATCACCCAGCCCAATACCTCAACTGGCGAGTCAATTTTTTGCACAAGTGTGTGATATTTTTTATTTTTTTACAATGATGCAGTGTATACATAACAGAAAATTTCTTTTTTTTTGCAAGAATAAAATTAAAAATGGAAAAAAAAGTAATTTGAAAGGGGGGGCCTTGGGCCGACTAATGAACAGAAAAAAAATGTTATTTTAGTGCCAAATGTCTGCCCGTTTATTCTGAACCCTATTTTGAAATTAGCATCTTTTGAAATTTGTGTGAATTGGCCAAATTGAAAATTTCTGCCCACTTTATTGGGTAGTTCAAATCGGTAAATTGGCAGTTTCTTGTACTCAGTTGATAGAACAAATTGAATTTTAGCAAAATAGCTAAATTTTTAGTAGACTGAAATATTGGAATTGGCCGAAAATAGGGCTCAAAGTGGGCGAAATCGCTGATGCGTAAATATCGTCGATTCCGCTAACTTTGCGAGAGCATAATTCCGTTAGTTTTCCATCAATTTCATACTTTTGGTGTCGTTATGATCGGAAAAAAATTCTCTATCATTTCAAAAGCAAAAAATAATTTTTTTTCCAAAAAATTTGCGACCCTGAGAACGAGTTTGGGAGAGGGCCTCTCGACCCTGAAAGGGTTAATCCATCTATGATATTTTTTTCAAAATACAGTGGTACCTCGAATTACGATGGTCCCCAAAATCGCCCTTTTATGTAAGTTTATTTTTTTAAATGCTTTTGTAAGTATATTTTTGGGGGTGTAAAAGGACTAGTCTATTTTACATTATTCCTTATGGGGATAAATTTGTTTGGTAATGGCACTTGAACAGCATTCTCGAACGAAAAAATATCGTAACTCGAGGTACCACTGTATGTAATAAACATGCTACATTATATATAAACATGATACATACACCCACAGTATAAAAATTGACATAAATATGAGATTTGTTTACCAAGCGGTTGGTGGGAGGGTCGGAAGAATTACGTTTTCTCTAGTCAAACACCAGTTACTTAACTGTAGAAAAATATTCCTTTCATATACCTTCACTCTATCTATAGCTATTCATGACCCTTGTGGGTTTAGCGCTTCTTTTTTTATTATGATTATAATAATAATAATAATATTAATAATAATAATATCATCATTCATTCACTCTAAAAATGGTGTGTTGCATGAGACTGGGAGTGTTGCTCTTTATTTATTCTGTACTAACTTGTCAGAGCATCATTCCTTCTAAAAATTATGTTACATGAGAATGGAAGTGTTGATCTTTATTTATTCTACTGTACCAATGTGGAGACAACTTGTACACAATGTAAGATGTTTGTATGAACGTGTATTGCGACCCCAGAATGGGCCACAATGTACATACAGTGGACCCCCGAGTTTCGTAAACCCCGGAAATCGTACATTTATGTAAGTATAATATTGTAAGTGCTTGTGGAAGTGTATTTTTGGGGGTCTGAAATAGACTAACCTACGTGACATTTTTCCTTAAGGGAGTAAATTCGTTCGGTAATGGCACTTGAGCAGACTTCAGGAGTGAAGTTTTTACGAAACTCGGGGGTCCACTGTATATAAATTTGATGTATACAGTAGATCGTCATTTAGCACGGTAGTTACGTTCCTGAAAACATTGTTTTAGATAATTTCGTGTTAGATAATTAAAAGAACTTATGGAAAAAATAGGGTTACGTTCCTGGGAGTCCACAAAAACCCAAACAAGGTTTTTTTAGACCAACAGATCTTGCAAAAATTGAAGGTGAATATGTAATTGTAGTTCATTGTCGTGATATATTACTGCTTAAGACTACAAATGCAATAGAAATAGTATTTCTTACCTTAAATTGTGAGTAATGATGTTTGTGGATGGTTGTGAAAAAGAGTGGATATGGATGGTGTGGCCCTACTGAGATGAGGTGGATGGTTGTTGGTTGTCGGCGGAAGTGGATGGTAGAGTTTCTGGTACTAAAGTCGATGGTTGTATTGGAGTGTGCATAAATGCTGTAATAGATCTCTGGGCTCTTTTACCCTGCAGTACATTATACAGCTGACGGGCGGCTGAAAAATTTGTAAGTGAATTTAACCCTTTCGGGGTTTTGGTCTTACTAGTATGGCTTACGCCCTGGGGTTATGGATGTACTAGTACGCCGAAATTCTAGCGCCCTCAAATCAAGAAGAAACAGGCTGTTAGGCCTAGATGTGATAGAATGGGTCTGTGCAGTCAGTGTGCACAGTATTAAAAAAAATTCTGCACCACACAGTGTATAATGAGGAAAAAAAAACTCTGTGTTTTTGGTTTAAAACAGCAACTTTGCAGTCTATTTTCATATGGTATTTATGCTTGTATTCTCGTTTGCTTAGTCTCATTTTATAGAATAGATGATATATTTCAGAAATAGAGATAATTTTGACTGGTTTCATGATAACAAGTACAGTGGACCCCCGAGTTTCGTAAAAACTTCACTCCTGAAGTCTGCTCAAGTGCCATTACCGAACGAATTTACTCCCTTAAGGAAAAATTTCACGTAGGTTAGTCTATTTCAGACCCCCAAAAATACACTTCCACAAGAACTTACAAAATTATACTTACATAATTGCACGATTTCCGGGGTATTCGTTAACCGAGGGTCCACTGTACCTTGAAACTGAGCGCAAAGTAGCGAAAATGTTCGATTTTGGCCGATGTTCAAGAGTAAACAAATCACACCATGCGTCCAATACACATCAACTGGAGAGCCTAATATTCTTGCACAAGTGTGCTGATATTATTTATACCATTTTTACAATGATGCAGTTGTATACATAACAGTAAATCTTCTATTTTTTGTGAGAATAAAAATTCAAAATGGAAAGCAAAAGTAATGCAAGAGGGGCCTGGAGACATGACTAATGAACAGAGAAGGTGTTATTTTAGTGCCAGGAATGTCTGCCTTGTTTATTATGGACCCTATTTTGAAATTGGCATCATTTGAAATATGTGTGAAATTGGCCAAATCGCCATTTTCTGACCACTATTTTGGGTAGTTGAAATTGGTAAATAGGTGGTTTCTTGTACTCAATCGATAGAAGAAATGGAGTTCTAGCGCAATAGCTATAATTTTAGTAGACTGAAACATTGGAATTTGCCGAAAATAGAGCTCAAAGTGGGCGAAATCGCCGATGCGTAAATGTCATCGATACCGCTAACTTCGCAAAAGCATAATTCTGTTAGTTTTCGATCAAATTTCATTTTTGTGGCATTATGATCGGAAAAAGATTATCATTTCACAAGAAAAAATAATTTTTTTTTTAAATTCTTTTACCCTGAGAACGAGTTTCGGAGAGGGTCCTTGGACCCCCAAAGGGTTAAGGGATACATAGAGACTGAAAAATTCAAACCCCAACAAGTGTTCAATTGTGACGAAACAGGCCTGTTTTGGAAGGAAATGCCAAAGAGGACCTACATAACGCAGGAGGAAAAGGAACTGCCAGGACACAAGCCTATGAAAGACAGGATAACTCTCGTTTTGTGCTAACGCTAGTGGGGATTTTAAAGTGAAGCCTTTACTGGTGAATCATTCAGAAAATCCCAGTATGTTCAAGAAAAACAATGTTGTCAAGGATAGATTGTGTGTGTTGTGGAAAGCTAATAAAAGTAAAGGGCATGGGTCACAAGGCAAATTTTCAAAGAGTGAGTTCATGAAGAGTTTGGCCCCAGTATGAAAAAATACCTCCTGGAAAATAAACAGGAACTCAAGTGCCTCCTGTTACTGGACAATGCTCTTGCACATCCTCCAAACTTGGTAGACCTAGTGTCTAGGGACTTCAGTTTCATCACAGTGAAGTTCTTGCCTCCTAACACCACTCCTCTCATCCAGCCCATGGACCAGCAGGTCATTTCTAACTTCAAAAAACTCTACACAAAAACTGTTTCAAAAGTGCTTTGAAGTGACCTCAGACACTGAGTTAACCCTAAGAGAGTTCTGGAGGAATCACTTCAATATCTACAACTGCATAAGCCTTGTAGGTAAGGCTTGGGAGGGAGTGACTTCCAGGACTTTGAACTCTGCTTGGAGACAATTGTGGCCAGATTGTGTCCAAGAGAGGGATTTTGAAGGGTTTGAGGCAGACCGACCCTGACCCTGCCGACCCTCTGCCTGTTGTGAACTGTATTGTGGCATTGGGGAAGTCCCTGGGGTTGGAGGTGAGTGGCGAGGATGTGGAAGAGTTGATGGAGGACCACAGGGAAGAGCTAACCACTGAAGAGCTGCAAGAGCTTCATCTGGAACAGCATCAGACCACAGTTGAAGAACTTGCTTCACAGGAGGAGGAGGAAGAGGGAGTGGATGAGGTGCCTTCTTCAGAGATTAAGGAGATTTGTGCAAAGTGGAATGATGTGCAAAGGTTTGTGGAGAAATACCACCCTGAGCAAGCTGAAACAACTCATCTCAGCAACATGATCAGTGACAAAACAATTTCCCATTTTAGAGACATCTTAAAGATGTGCCAGATACAGAGCACTCTGGACAGTTATTTTTTGAGACAGGGGTCCAGTGACTCTCAAGCTGGTCCTAGTGGCATTAAAAGAAAAAGAAGGGAAGTAACCCCAGATAAGGACTTGTTACCTGAAGTCTTTATGGAAGGGGATTCCCCTTCCAAACACTAAGCCCTCCCTCACTCCTCCCTATTTTCCGGATGCCATCAACAATCTTCAATAAAGGTAAGTAAAATGTTATTTTATATGTTTATTTAAATATTTATTTATTTATTAATAGTTGTACTACATATGTATGTTTGGTGTGTGTATGTAAAACTATAATTAATCTCTATAAAAAGTATTTTTTTTTTTAATATTTTTGGGTTTCTGGAACGGATTAATTGAATTTACATTATTTCTTATGGGAAATATTGCTTTGAGTTTCGAACGTTTAGACTATAGAACTAGCTCCTGGAACGGATTAAGTTCAAAACTCGGGGGTCCACTGTATCTTAATGACAACAACATTCTTCATAGATATCAGTCAGGTTTTAGAACATAAGAACATAAGAACATAAGAAAGAAGGAACACTGCAGCAGGCCTACTGGCCCATGCGAGACAGGTCCAAATCTCCAACGGCTTAAGCCAATGCCCCGACCCAGCCAGGTCAGGTTACATTCACTTAAGGAAGGAGCACTGCATCTGACCTAGTAGCACAAGCTAGTCAGGACCAATTCACACCCAACCGCACCCACTCATATAATTGTCCAGCCGACCACCTGGTCAGGTCACTTCCACTTAAGGAATTAGTACAGGTCAGGTTACATTCACTTAAGGAAGGAGCACTGCATCTGACCTAGTACAAGCTAGTCAGATCCAAACTCACACCCATCCACACCCACCCATGTATTTATCTAACCTATTTTTAAAACTACACAACGCCTTAGCATCTATGACGGTACTCGGGAGTTTGTTCCACTCATCCACAACTCTATTACCAAACCAGTGCTTTCCTATATCCTTCCTGAATCTGAACTTTTCCAACTTGAAACCATTGCTGCGAGTCCTGTCTTGGTTGGATATTTTCAGCACGCTATTTACATCCCCTTTGTTTATTCCTGTTTTCCATTTGTACACCTCAATCATATCCCCCCTAATTCTACGCCTTTCTAGAGAGTGCAGATTCAGGGCCCTCAGTCTATCCTCATAGGGAAGATTTCTGATACAAGGGATCAACTTTGTCATCCTCCTTTGTACGTTTTCCAGTGCATTTATATCCATTCTGTAATACGGTGACCAGAACTGTGCAGCATAATCAAATGAGGCCTAACCAAAGATATATAGAGTTGAAGAACAACCTGAGGACTTCTGTTATTTATACTTCTTGATATGAAGCAAAGGATTCTGTTAGCTTTATTGCGAACACTTATGCACTGTTGTCTAGGCTTCAGATTACTACTAACCAGAACTCCTAAATCCTTCTCGCAATTACAAGTAATAAGATCTATATTATTCAGCTTATATGTGGCATGGTTATTGTCCTGCCCAACATTTAGAACTTTGCATTTGTTTACATTAAACTGCATCTGCCACTTCTCCGACCACTGCATCAGTCTATTCAAATCATCCTGGAGTGCTCTAATGTCCTCATTTGAATGAATTGGACGGCCTATTTTGGTGTCATCAGCAAATTTACTTATGCTACTATTTATTCCCTCATCTATGTCGTTTATGTAAATTGTAAACAACAGGGGCCCAAAACTGACCCCTGTGGAACACCGCTGAGACGTGCCCCCATTCTGATTTCTCTCCATTTATGCAAACTCTCTGCCGCCTATTAGTCAACCATGCCTCTACCCAGGAAAAATTTCTCCTCCTATTCCGTGTGCCTTAAGTTTCCTCAGTAGCCTCTGATGTGGAACTTATCGAAAGCCTTACTGAAGTCCATATACACAATATCATATTCATTACCATGATCTACCTCCTCAAACACCTTAGTGAAAAAAGTTAGTAAATTCGTAAGACATGAACGCCCCTTTGTAAAACCGTGTTGAGATTCATTAATCAATTTATGCTTTTCAAGATGGCTACGAATTGCCTCGGCAATTATTGATTCCATAAATTTACCAACTATGGAGGTAAGGCTTATTGGTCTATAGTTCGAAGCTAAGGACCTGTCACCTGCCTTGTAAATAGGTATTACATTTGCCCTTTTCCACTTGTCTGGCACTATGCCAGTTTGTAGTGATATATTGAAAAGATTTGCCAAAGGTTTGCTAAGTTCCTCTTTACATTCCTTTAAAACTCTTGCAAACAGTTCATCAGGGCCTGGGGATTTGTTAGGTTTTAGAGAATTTCACAGGTAAGATAACCTTAGACTTGCAAAAGGTCTTCAATACAGTCAACCACAATGCATTATATAAGAAACTACAAGCTATCAGCATAGGATCTGAAGACTGGTTTAACCCTTTGACTGTTTCGGTCGTATATATACGTCTTACAAGCCAATGTTTCTGATGTATTAATACGCATAAATTCTAGCGGCCTCAAATCAAGTGGGAGGAAGCTGGTAGGCCCACATTTGAGAGAATGGGTCTGTGTGGTCAGTGTGCGGAGTATAAAAAAAATCGGGGAGCCAGTGGTGCATTTTGGGAATGCCATTTCAGTAGTCCTTGTTCAGCATACCTAGCAGTAAGAAATATCTGACTCTGGGCAAATCTGGGGCTCTTCTCTTCCCAAGTGATAGCTCTAACACAGATGGAAGTGTCAGTGAAGATGAATTTCATGGTTTTGAGGAGTTTGTGACCGAAAGCAATGCCCAGGATACCAGAAGGAAGAAAGAAAAAAGAATGAAAGAAAATAAGTAAGTAGGTAAGTAGGTAGGTAAGTAGGTAAGTACAGTGGTCCCTCGACTAACGAACTTAATAATCCATTCCAGGAGTTAGTTCTTAATACAAAAAGTTCGTAATTCGAAACCTTATTTCCCATAAGAAATAATGTAAATACAGTGGACCCTCGGTTAACGAATACCCCGGAAATCGTGCAATTATGTAAGTATAATTTTGTAAGTTCTTGTGGAAGTGTATTTTTGGGGGTCTGAAATAGACTAACCTACGTGAAATTTTTCTTTAAGGGAGTAAATTCGTTCGGTAATGGCACTTGAGCAGACTTCAGGAGTGAAGTTTTTACAAAACTCGGGGGTCCACTGTACAATTAATCCGTTCCACCCAAAAATATTCACAAAAAATACATTTTAATTATAGTTCTACATACACAAAACAACATTATTCAAACAATAAATACTACTACTAATACTAAATAATAAAAAACAGATTAATAAATAACATTTACTTACCTTTATTGAAGAGAGTTGCAGGCATCTGGAAGATAGGGAGGACGACAGGGGGAGGGTGTTAGTGGTTGGAAGGAAAATCCCCCTCCAAAATGACTTCAGGTAACAAATCCTTATCTAGGGTTACTTCCCTTCTTTTTCTTTTAATGCCACTAGGACCAGCTTGAGAGTCACTGGATCCCTGCCTCGAGAAATAACTGTCCACAGTCCTATGTTTCTGGCGCCTGTTTAATATTTTCCTGAAGTGGAACATGGCTCTGTCACTGAACTGATTGCACCATCAATAACTTCTCAACCTCATCCACTGTTTTCGATCTATTTTTCGTTAACATATCAACCCCTTTTGAAACATTAGCTTCCTTGATCTCATTTCTCTTTGCCAGGATAGTGCCAATACTAGATTTGTTTTTGTTGTACATCCTGGCAAGCTCACTCACACGTACGCCACTCTCATATTTTTCTACAATCTCTTTCTTCAGTTCGATGGTGATCCTCACTCTCTTTACCACAGGGGTGCCACTAGGAAGCTTCTTTGGACCCATGGTGACTTTATTTCACAGCGACAATCACTGAACCAGCAATAAACACAACAAAAGTATTGTGAATGTTTGAAAGAGCACGCTGGGTAATGTTCTCTCAAGTGTAAATGCTTGACTGGCGTCCTGTCCACCTCACCGCGCTTGCGCGGGGCAGGCAGACAGGTCTGGTACAGTTCGCTACACGAGTAAATGTTCACTACATGAGAAAAATATTTTGCGAAAAAAGCGTTCGTTACACGATTTGTTCGCTATATGGAGCATTCGTTAGTCGGGGTTCCACTGTAGGTAGGAAGGACTGTGGGTAAGAAGAGCATGGGACAGCATGGGTGTTGACAGGCAGTGAGGGTGGTGAGTGATTGTATAATATGTCATTTTGACAGCAGCCGCACCCTGACTCAGCATATTTATAAGTCCAGACACTCACAACAACCAGCTTCCAGAAACTAATGTCAGTTCTATGAAGTGTCCAGTGACTATATATGCATATATATAGAAACCAGAAGGAAGAAAGGAAGGAAGGAGGAGATGAAAGGAAGGACGAGATGAAAGGAAGGAAGGAAGGTAGGTAGGTAGGAATGTAGGAAGGAATGTAGGAAGGAAGGAATGTAGGAAGGCATGTAGGAAGGAAGGTAGGAAGGAAGGCAGGTAGGAAGGCAGGAAGGAAAGCAGGAAGGAAGGTAGGAAGGAAGGTAAGAAGGAATAAAGGAAGAAAGGAATGATGACCCAGAAACAACAACCAGCTTCCAGAAGCTAATAGCAGTTCTATGAAGTGTCCAGTGATTATATATGCGTATATATAGACACCAGAAGGAAGGAAGAAAGGAAGGACAAGATGAAAGGAAGGAAGGAATGTAGGAAGGAAGGTAAGAAGGAATGTAAGAAGGAAGGAAGGACGGAATGATGACCCAGACACAACAACCAGCTTCCAGAAGCTAATAGCAGTTCTAGGCACGTGTCCAGTGACTATGTGTGTATACAGTGGACCCTCGGTTAGCGGCCGTTCCTGTTAGCGGCCAACTCGGTTAGCGGCTGGTTTTACGGCTCCCAGTTAGCGGCCGTTATTCCGGTTAGCGGCCGTATTGGACGCATCAACCCGCCGGCTGGGGACTCTTGTGCTTCAGTTTGTTTGTGTCTCTCGGTACGTAAGGAAGCTTCTGCTCATTCATACAAACATTTCGCTTGTTTTCCATTGTTTTTTGCCAGTGCAACTGCGAAATAAGTAACCATGGCTCCCAAGAAAGTTCCTAGTAAAGTTCCTGTGGCAAAGAGAGTGAGAAATACCATGGAATTTAAGAGAGAAGTGACTGAGA
Source organism: Cherax destructor (assembly GCA_009830355.1). Lineage (NCBI taxonomy): Eukaryota > Metazoa > Arthropoda > Malacostraca > Decapoda > Parastacidae > Cherax > Cherax destructor. The sequence continues at coordinate 2,956 of WNWK01050097.1, read as the reverse complement.
AATATGAGAGTGGTATGCGGGTGCTGTAACTTGCCAGGATGTTTGGGAAAAACAAATCAACAATTACAACCATCCTGTCAAAGAAAGAACAGATCAAGGAGGCTGATGTTGCCAAAGGAGTAAATGTGCTTACGAAACAAAGGTCACCAATAATGGAACAAATGGAAAAGTTATTATTATTGTGGATTAAAAAAAAACAAATGGTGGGAGACAGTGTAGTGGAGTCTTTTATTTGAGAGAAGGCAAGGCATTTGCATGAAGATCTTGTGAAGAAAACTCCTGGAACAAGTGCTGCTGGTAGTGAATTTAGGGCCAGCAAAGGCTGGTTTGAGAGATTTAAGATGCATAGTGGCATACACAGTGTTGTAAGGCATGGTGAGGCTGCAAGTTCAGACAAACATGCTGCTGAAAAGTTTGTGCAGGAATTTCAGGACTACATAAAGAGTGAAAATCTGAAACCCCAACAAGAGTTTAACTGTGACGAAACAGGACTGTTTTAGAAGAAAATGCCCAACAGGACCTACATCACGCAGGAGGAAAAGACACTGCGTGGACACAAGCCTATGAAAGACAGGCTAACTCTCATGTTGTGTAGCAATGCTAGTGAAGATTTCAAAGTGAAGCCTTTACTCGTGTATCACTCTGAAACTCCCAGTGTTCACGAAACACAATGTTCACAAGAAAAGATTGTGTGTGATGTTGAAATCAAGTCAAAATGCATGGGTCACAAGGTCAATTTTCAAAGATTGGGTTGATGATGTGTTTGGCCCAAGTGTGAAAAAATACCTTCAGGATAACAATTTGGGACTCAAGTGCCTCCTGGTACTGGACAATGCTCCTGCACATCCTCCAGACTTGGAAGACCAAACGTATAGGGACTTCAAATTTATAAAAGTGAAGTTCTTGCCTCCTAACACCACTCCTCTTCTCCAGCCCATGGACCAGCAGGTCATTTCTAACTTCAAGAAACTGTACACCAAAGCAGTGTTTCAGAAGTGCTTTGAAATGACCTCAGACACTGAATTGACCCTTAGAGAGTTCTGGAAGATTCACTTCAATATCTACAACTGCATAGGCCTTATAGGTAAGGCTTGGGAGGGAGTGACTACCAGGACTTTGAACTCTGCTTTGAGACCACTGTGGCCAGATTGTGTCCAACAGAGGGATTTTGAAGGATTTGTGACTGTTGTGGAAGATATTGTGACATTGGGGAACAGCCTGGGGTTGGAGGTGAGTGGTGAGGATGTGGAAGAGTTGGTGGAGGACCACAGGGTAGAGCTAACAACTGAAGAGCTGCAAGAGCTTCATCTGGAACAGCAACAGACCACAGCTCAGGAACTTGCTTCACAGGAGGAGGAAGAGAGAGAGGAGGTGCCTTCTTCAGTGATTAAGAAAATGTGTGGAATGTGGAATAGGTTACAAAGTTTTGTTGAAAAACACCATCCTGACCAAGCTGAAACAAGCCATATCTGCAACATGTTTAGTGACAAAACCTTGTCCCACTTCAGGGAAATGTTAAAGAGGCACCAGAAACATAGCACTCTGGACAGTTATTTTTCTAGACAAGGTTCTAGTGACTCTCAAGCTGGTCCTAGTGGCATTAAAAGAAAAGAAGGGAAGTAACCCCAGAGAGGGACTTGTTACCTGAAGTCTTTTTTTGGAGGGGGATTTCCCTTCCAAAAACTAACTCCTCTCTATTTACTCCTCTCTATTTCCTCCTCCCTATCTTCCAGAAGCCAGCATTAGTCTTCAATAAAGGTATGTAATACTAATTTAATTGTTAAAAAAATTATTTTTTGGTGAATATTTTTGTCTGGAACGGATTAATTGTATTTACATTAATTCTTATGGGGAATATTATTTCAGTTAAAGGCCATTTCGGTTAAAGGCCTAGCTCTTGGAACGGATTACGGCCGCTAACTGAGGGTCCACTGTATAGAGAAACAAGAAGGAAGGAAGGAAGGGGGCAGTAAAGCAATAGCAAAGAACTACAGACCAATTGCGCTAACGTCCCATATCATAAAAATCTTTGAAAGGGTTCTAAGAAGCAAGATCGCCACCCATCTTGATACCCATCAATTGCACAACCCAGGACAGCATGGGTTTAGAGCAGGCCGCTCCTGTCTGTCCCAACTACTGGACCACTACGACAAGGTCCTGGATGCTCTGGAAGATAAACAGAATGCAGATGTTATATACACAGATTTTGCAAAAGCCTTTGACAAGTGTGACCATGGTGTAATAGCACACAAAATGCGTGATAAAGGCATAACAGGAAAAGTTGGTAGATGGATCTATAATTTCCTAACACGTAGAACACAAAGAGTAGTAGTCAACAGAGTAAAGTCTGAGGCAGCTACTGTGAAAAGCTCTGTTCCACAAGGCACAGTACTTGCTCCCATCCTATTCCTCATCCTCATATCAGACATTGACAGGGATATAAGCCACAGTGCTGTGTCTTCCTTTGCAGATGACACCGAATCTGTATGACAGTGTCCACCGTTGAAGACACTGCAAGACTCCAAGCAGACATAAACCAAATCTTTAAATGGGCTGCAGAAAACAATATGAAGTTCAATGATGAGAAATTTCAATAACTCAGATACGGAAAACGTGAAGAAATTAAAATCTCATCGGAGTACAAAACTAATTCCAACCACACAATAGAGCGAAAACTAATGTCAAAGACCTGGGAGTGATCATGTCAGAGGATCTCACCTTCAAGGACCATAACAATGTAGCAATTGCATCTGCTCGAAAAATGACAGGATGGATAATGAGAACCTTCAAAACCAGGGATGCCAAGCCCATGTTGACACTTTACAGATCGCTTGTTCTATCTAGGCTGGAATATTGCTGCACACTAACTGCACCTTTCAAGGCGGGTGAAATTGCTGACCTTGAAAATGTGCAGAGAACCTTCACCGCACGCATAAGTGCGATAAACCACCTCAAC
>WNWK01050096.1:0-12973 GCA_009830355.1 Cherax destructor | reverse complement strand
GTCCACTGCGGGTTGTTAGCACCGCACTGCGTGGTTGAGCACCAAGCACTGCGTGGTTGTTAGCACCAAGCACTGCGTGGTTGTTAGCACCAAGCACTGCGTGGTTGTTAGCACCAAGGGTTAACCTCATATTCGATGTCCCCTACATCAGAGTCACAAAAGTTGAAGATTAAGACACATGTGCAGCAGTTGGGTATCTTTATTGATGAAACGTTTCACCTACACAGTAGGCTTCTTCAGTCAGATATAAAGGGAGCAGTAGAAATAAAATAAAGATGTTGTAATGAGTCCATCAACATTGGAGAAAAAATATTTGAGGTGGTCAGTCCCTCAGCCTGGAGAAGGATTATGGACTGATTACATCATCTTTATTTAATTACTGCTGCTCCCTTTGTATTTGACTGAAGAAGCCTACTGTGTTGGGCGAAACGTTACATCAATAAAGATACCCAACTGCTGCACATGTGTCTTAATCTTCAACAGAAGATGTGTGCTCGTGTTTGTGTATGTGTTTATTTGTTTTTTTAAAATAGATTGTCACTTTTGTGTTTAGAAAGCGTAGAAAAACCACCCGGAACTGTTGTCTTTGGTAAGGTACATAACATTTGTGGTGTGTTAGAAGTGCATCACTAAAGGTTTACGAGGGGGCGGTGGACGTGTTGGCTGGGGACGACGAAGCTCCCTGGCTCACATGACCACCAACAACACTGTCTCTCTGTAATAAAAATATTTACAGCTCCCAGAGTGTCTAAGAGAGCGAAAGTGTAGCATTTGTCTGGAGATATTTATGAAAATTTTGGGAAATGAAACTATACAACGTTTTAGCTTCATTGACACTATTTGGGATTTTGTTCCACTCATCCACAACTCTATTACCAAACCAGTGCTTTCTTATATCATTTCTAAATCTAAATTTTTAAAACTTGAAACCCTTGCTGGGAGTTCTGTCTTGGATAGATATTTTTAGCACGTTATTTACATCCCCTTTATTTATTCCTGTTTTCCATTTATACACCTCAGTCATATTACCCCTAATTCTGCGCCTTTCTAGAGAGTGCAGATTCAGGGGGCCCCTCGGTTCTAATACATGGGATCAACTTTGTCATTCTTTGTACATTTTCCAATTAATTTATATCCGTTCTGTAATACGGCGACCAGAACTGTGCAGCATAATCTAAACAAGGCCTAACCAACGATATATAGAGTTAAAGAATAACCTGAGGACTCCTGTTATTTATACTTCTTGATATGAAGCCAAGAATTCTATTCACTTTATTGGGAACACTGCTCCTAAGCAGAATTCCTAAATCTTTTTCGCAATCAGTGATATTAAGGTCTACATTATTTAGTTTATAAGTGTCATGGTTATTTTTCTTTCCAATGCTAATGTTTTCTAAGATTATTGCATCGTCAATCAAGGCGGGGTAGCAATGATAAGGCTTCAGAGGCTTCTTACTTTATTTGCAATAACGTGAGAGTACACAGGCAGTGTTTTTGTGCCCGTGGCCCAGGAGGGCCATGCCCATGCGAGTGAGAGAAGAGTAGGCCTGTTTACTCTAGGATGCCTGGAAGAGAAGTGAGGACGGAACATGGTGGGGCAGACTGAAGTGGGTATGAGCCTATAGGTGGCAGCATGAGCATGGCACGAAATATAAACTCAGCTGGCAGACAGCATAGACTGCCTGTGCAGACAGTACAGGCTGTCTACATCGCTCAGCCACACAACCATGGCCGACCCTGACCATGACTGGCAGTAAAAAAAAACTCAGTCTCTCGCAGGAACAGGGCACAGAACACAAAATAAAAGCATTTATATATACACATATGGACATGGAAAAAAAAACTTCCTACAGAGGGAAGAAAAAAAGGGGTGCTTCGTGGTCTAAGGCAGTGAGCGTCAATGGGCATCACTGCACACCTTCCTGTGTCTGGACAGATACTGCAACACAGGAGACATTGCTGCAGCTGAGCTGTAACGTAACAGGGTACGGTCTCTGGAGCAGTGAAGCAGCAGTCATCGTAGTCGCTGCAGGGTTCACTCAACCTGGGGCACAACCTGCTGGTGCCCTCGAGTGAGGCGTCGTCAGTAGTCGCAACTGGGCAGGACTTCTGGCAAGCGACTCAGGACGACATTTCTCGACTGGTACTGTCTCTGGGGCTGTCACTGCTGGTGAGTGTGGAGTGAGACGTGGCAGGGATGGCGAAACATCTGGAGGTCATAACAACATACACCTTACTGCAGTGAGTGGGCTAGCAGTCAAAGTGACATCATCTTTGTGCAGGTTGCTCACTGAAGCTGTGACACTAGGCTGACAGTCGCTTGCTGACAGGACAGGGCTACTGCGGCTTGATTAGTGTCATTCTCTCGATAGTTGAAGTTACAGCAGAGGATGGTCTAAGCGTCCCCAGACTGGTCTCTACATATAACTGTACTCTGACGGTCAGAAGGTGAAGTGGAAACGAGTCTTGATGGGAGAATCGTCGCGGGTACGATTCAGCAGCATCATGAACGGCGAACATAAAGAGCTTTCTGAACAAGGGGCTTGGACGCTCGTAACTGACGCCTGAACTGAGGGTCACACTGCGCGTGGGTCACACTGGGTGACAAGTAACACGAGGAAGTAACACAGGTGCTACACAGTGGTCTGGGCGAACATACTGTGGTCCACACACAGCTGTGCTCAAGACCACACAAGACACATGGAAGACTGCACACACATACTGCACATGCGGTACAACATGGCTTACTAGCAAATGACGCTTTTCTGTGCAAAATTCGACATTAAGCCATATACCAACATGTGAGAACACTGAGTTAGTTTGATATCTTTATTATGCACCCCATACCCATCCTGTGGGCGGTAGTCAAATGATTACAGAGGTACATAATGGGTCCAGGGACTGGATCCCAAAGTTTTGATAGCTGAGCAAGTTACAAAGGTAATGAACTAACAAGCTACAAAGGTAATGAACTCACAAGTTACAAAGGTAATGAAACATGTAAGTAAATTTACTTACGTTTATACATGGTTACAATCATGAACAAATTATAAAGCAATGAACAATTCACTAGTCTACACCCGGTCACAACTGTAATGAGTTCTTGGTGCAAATTTTAATTGTTGGGTCACACACACATATACATACACACTTACATATACACACACATACACTGAGCTGAGTCTCGACCCCTGCAACCACAATTAGGTGAGTACACACACATATATACATACACACACACGCACATACATACACATATATACATACACACACACGCACACACAACAGGCCCAGCCTTCAATCGACATGTGCATATGACAAAATGGCAATCAACACGCACACACACACACACACACACACATACACGTAATCGACATGTACCTAGGACAAAATGGTAACTAACTAACTAACGTGGCAATGCTTTATTTACAGGGAGCAAAGTCAGGGTATTTTTCCAGAATGGTCTGTAATATACCACTCTGGATAAAATACTTTGACATATCTTGAACATTTCTGAGTGAGTTGTCTCTGAATTCATTAATTTTGTCGCACTCCAGTACATAATGACGCAGGGTGTGACAATAATCCAACTGACAAAGTTTGGTCTACATCTGGTGGTGGTGGTTTAACCTGCCACCATGAGTACTATGAGGATGCCTTCACCAAATTCAACTTCAACAACAAGAACATTAACTGGGACGAGGTAAACTATGTCCTAAATGAAACATGCTGGAAAGACATCTTAAATAACATGGACCCTAACCATTGCCTCGAAAAGATAAACTTTCTGGTAGCTGAAGTATGTTCAAGGCATATTCCCCTAAGAAAAAAGAAGAGAAGAAGTAAACTGGAAAGAGAGAGATGCTCCCTCTATAGGAGAAGGCGAAGAATCACTGAGCTCCTCAAGAATGCTTGATTATTTTAAACATGGAAGGAAGTGCTAACCAGGGAAGTGGAAAATATTAAGCTTAAGTTAAAGGACTCATACAGGATCCAGGAGACAAGAGGAGCTGAAAGGGATTAGTGAAATTGAAAGAAATTCGAAATATTTCTATTTATATGCCAAAAACAAGGCAAAAACCACATCTAGTATAGGGGCCCCTGCTCAGACAAGATGGATCCTACACAGATGACAGAAATGAGTAAGATACTGAAATCTCAAAATGACTGTGTTCAACGAGCCACTATATAATCAGTCTAAAGATAGACAATCCAAATAATTTTTTCATGAATGAGCTTCAAAACCCTGTCAATGTATGCCAAATTTCTGACATAATCCTAACTCCACAACACTTTGAGAAAGCCATTAGCAACATGTCCATGCACTCAGCCCCAGGCCCAGACTTGTGGAACTCTGTGTTCATTAAGAACTGCAAGAAACCCCTCTCATGGGCTCTAAATATGTTATGGAGAAGGAGCATAGACAAAGGTTAGATTCCACAGTCACTAAAAACAACGGATATAGCCCCACTCCATAAAGGGGGCAGCAAAGCAATAGCTAAGAACTATAGACCAATAGCTTTAACGTCCCACATAAAAATCTTTGAAAGAGTTCTAAGAAGAAAGATTGCAAACCACTGGGACTCCCAACAATTGCACAATCCAGGGAAACATGGGTTCAGAGCAGGTCGCTCCTGTCTCTCGCAACTACTGGACCACTATGATATGGTCTTGGATGCATTGGAAAACAGAATGCAGATGTAGCATAATCAGATTTTGCACAAGCCTTTGACAAGTGCGATCATTGTGTAATAGCAAACAAAATGCATACTGGCAAAGTGGGCAGATGGATCTTCAACTTTCTGACCAATCAAACACAAAGAGTAGTGGTAAAACAGAGTTAAATCTGAAGCTGCCATAGTGAAAAGCTCTGTTCCACAAGGCACAATACTCGCCCCTATCCTGTTCCTCATCCTTACATCAGAGATGTAAACCATAGCACTGTATCATCCTTTGTAGACGATACTAGGACCTGCATGAGAGTGTCATCCATTGAGGACACGGCAAATCTCCAAGAAGATATAAACGAAGTTTTCCAATGGGCAACAGAGAACAATATGATGTTCAATGAAGACAAATTCCAACTACTCCGTTATGAAAAACTGGAGGAAATAATAACTAGGACTGAGTATACTACAAACTCTAATCACACAATAGAGCGGAAAAGTAATGTGAAGGACCTGGGAGTGGTAATGTCTGAGGATCTCACTTTCAGGGATCACAGCAGTGGCTCTATCACATCTGCGAGGAAACTGATAGGATGGATAATGAGAACATTCAAGACAAGAGATGCCAAACCAATGATGATCCTTTTTAAATAATTTGTTCTCTCTAGGCTGGAATACTGCTGTACATTAACATCTCCATTCAAGGCAGGTGACATTGCAGATCTAGAAAATGTACAGAGAATCTTTACTGCACATATAAGTTCCATGAAACACCTTAACTACTGGGAATGCATGGAAGCACTTGACTTGTACTCACTAGAACCCAGGCGAGAGAGATACATCATAATCTACACCTGGAAGATCCTGGAGGGACTGGTCCCTAATCTGCACACAGAAATCACTCCCTACGAAAGCAAAATACTTGGCAGGTGATGCAACATACTCCCAGTGAAAAATAGGACCGCCATTAGTACACAAAGAGAAAACACAATAAGTGTCCAGTGCCCAAGACTGTTCAACAGCCTCCCTTCAGTCATAAGGGAAATCACCAATAGACCCCTGGTTGTCTTCAAGAGGGAGCTGGACAGATTCCTAAAGTCAGTACCGGATTAGCCGGGCTGTGGTTCGTACGTTGGACTACGTGCGGCCAGCAGTAACAGCCTGGTTGATCAGGCCCTGATCCACTGGTAGGCCTGGTCATGGACCGGGCCGCGGGGGCGTTGATCCCGGGAATATCCTCCAGGTAGACTCCAGATAGAAACAAATTCAGTGTCCGATGCTTCTAATTTTATATCTTGTCTAAGGAAACAATTTATATTATCTTTGACATAGATCGCCAATTACCACTTGTTACGGCTGGCAAGCTGCTCCTCGCTGCTGCTAGCTTGTTCCCCTTCACTAACACTCACCACTTCACATTCATTGCTATATTTATCCAGGTGAATTCTCAACTTCTTATTTTCATCCTTAAGAAGAACCTCTTCCTTCAACACCTTGACCTCAGATTCTAAAACTCTACAGATGCAAGTCATGGTGCACTATAATACTCCACTAAAAAAAAGGGAGGAGTTTGAGGTAATCAGTCCCTCAGAATGGAGTCGGTGTGTTAAGTCCATCAATCTAGAAACAAGTACTTCTTTTCAATAAAGATTCCCAAATGTTGCCCAAGTGTCTCATTCTTGTACTTGTCAGTTTTCTAAGCCATTTACATCACATGAAAGTTTTAAATAGTGATCACGATTTGTTCCCTTCTTCAGAAGGCTTGTCTAGGGAAAATTTATATTTAAATATTCGTTGCTACATTTATTTTATTAAGCTCGTGTACAACAATGAGCACATACAGAGTAATGTCTAACTGATGTTAACTTTCGTAAGTTGCGCGCTCCTCGGAACTACGAGGCGTCTGCAAGTGTTGCAATGACTGCAACAGACTGCAACACAAACATCATTTCATTAAGTCAGTGACAGCAATATTAAAGTGTGGAGAAGAAAATTCTGTTTTTAAGGTTCACGAGAACGAGGCGACTCAAGGACTGTACCGCGTTTATTTTAAAGAAATAGGTATAAAGTAGGACTCACTAAAAGTAAGGAATTTAAAGATAGTATTGGTGGAGGGCATAAAATAGTACCACCAGCAGCAGTAGCAGCAGCAGCGGTAGTAGTAGTAGTGGTGGTGATTAGATAGTAGCAGCAGTAGTAGTGGTGATTAGATAGTAGCAGCAGTAGTAGTGGTGATTAGATAGTAGCAGAAGTAGTTGATTGATGTGCAGCAGTGGTTGATTAGATAGTAGCAGCAGTAGTAGTGTGATTAGATAGTAGCAGCAGTAGTAGTGGTGATTAGATAGTAGCAGAAGTAGTAGTGGTGATTAGATAGTAGCAGCAGTAGTAGTGGTGATTAGATAGTAGTAGCAGTAGTAGTGGTGATTAGATAGTAGTAGCAGTAGTAGTGGTGATTAGATAGTAGCAGCAGTAGTAGTGGTGATTAGATAGTAGCAGCAGTAGTAGTGGTGATTAGATAGTAGCAGCAGTAGTAGTGGTGATTAGATAGTAGCAGAAGTAGTAGTGGTGATTAGATAGTAGCAGCAGTAGTAGTGGTGATTAGATAGTAGCAGCAGTAGTAGTGTGATTAGATAGAGCAGCAGTAGTAGTGGTGATTAGATAGTAGCAGCAGTAGTAGTGGTGATTAGATAGTAGCAGAAGTAGTAGTGGTGATTAGATAGTAGTAGCAGTAGTAGTGGTGATTAGATAGTAGCAGCAGTAGTAGTGGTGATTAGATAGTAGCAGAAGTAGTAGTGGTGATTAGATAGTAGTAGCAGTAGTAGTGGTGATTAGATAGTAGCAGCAGTAGTAGTAGTGATTAGATAGTAGCAGCAGTAGTAGTGGTGATTAGATAGTAGCAGCAGTAGTAGTGGTGATTAGATAGTAGCAGCAGTAGTAGTGGTGATTAGATAGTAGCAGCAGTAGTAGTGGTGAAGTGGTAGTGAAAGGGAAAGTACTGGTGGTGAAAACTGAACGAGAAACCAAGCAGAGGAAGTCAGTTTGTTAGGATGCTGAGGAATGATCTTCCCATCTCTTCAGTTACTCTTTGTATGCGTTGTGTGTGCTATTAAACCATGATCTCACTTCTAGTTCATTCCACACTCAGTTACACTGGTTCAGCGTCATTCCACACTCAGTTACACTGGTTCAGCGTCATTCCACACTCAGTTACACTGGTTCAGCGGAAGACAGGTGTTCCCTTTGCTGAACCACTTCACAATGTGATTTACATGAATTTTAGAAGCAAAGTAGGACTACTGATTTACGCATTTGCTTTAATACTTTTTCAGTGAGCTTGAGACTTTGAAGACGATTTGGGATGACATTTTGTAATGTGGCAGAGTTTAATGAACGTTAATCTATTTTTGTTGTATCTGAGTGTTATTAACTGCGCACTCATCATTAAGTTGCTCGGAATCTGTAGTATTTCGCTCATGTATCTTGTGTTTATCAGTGAAAGTTATATTCATCAAGCTGAAACATACAGGAAAAAAAGTTTGAAGATTCTGTAGCACGAAGACTTGAAAAATAGCGAAAGGACACGGAAGACGTAGATCGAGCGACGAGGAGGTGGATGTGACGATAGTGGTAGTAATAGCAGCAACAGATAAGAAAATGGATCTGGGGATAGAGAGATCTGGAGAGGAAGAGGACTGACAGGATGAGCTTGGAAAACGAGGGTGAGGAAGAACTTTTCAAGGACTAAGGGGAGGCTGGCTTGGGGAATTAACAAATTGATTCAGGTGTTCTCCTCTGCAGCGCTCCTGAGGGAAATACCTGAAGTGGAGAGCAAGTGGAAGGCAGCCACAACAAAGCGAGGACCCCGCATCCTGAAACAATACTCGAGGGTGTCTTTCAGTCTTCTTAGTGCTACCTCAGATTATATCATGGCTTGGTAGGTTGAGATGATTTAGTCTTCTTGATGCTACCACAGACATTATATCATGGCTTGGTGGGTTGGGATGATTTACAGTCTTCCTAGTGCTTCCTCAGATTATATCATGGCTTGGTGTGTTGGGATGATTTACAGTCTTATTGATGCTACATCAGATTATATCATGGCTTGGTGGGTTGAGATGATTTACAGTCTTCTTGATGCTACCTCAGATTATATCATGGCTTGGTGGGTTGGGATGATTTACAGTCTTCCTAGTGTTACCTCAGATTATATCATGGCTTGGTGAGTTGAGATGATTTACAGTCGTCTTAGTGCTACCTCAGATTATATCATGGCTTGGTGAGTTGAGATGATTTACAGTCTTCTTGATGCTACAAACAAACAAACAACAAACAAATTTTATTTCATTGCAGATTACATGGGTATCGGAAGTTACAATGTAAATTGAGTGCAAGGAGAGCCACTGACATGCCATGGCATTAGGGGCAGCTTATTCTAGTCCTTAAAAACTATGTACTTAATATTAGAGAAATTTATTGAGTTTATTCTAGTTAAAAATTATTTTCAAAATTACAATATGATGAAATTTTACTGTTTAAATTATTATATAATGATATTAGATATTAGATTGTTACAGGTGTTAAGATTCTTGAATGATAATATGGAATTGAGATTATCTTAAGGAAAATAACATTGAGCATTTTTGACATTAACTTATAATATGAGTAGGGGGTAACATAATAGTAACATACTATTAAAAATTGAGATTATCGTATAGGAAAGTAACAATGAGCATTTTTCAAAGTAGTTTATAGTATGATCATTTAGTTTTGGGTGAGTAGGTGGTTTTTGAGTTGAGTCTTAAATTGATTTTCAGACAAGATTATCTTAATATTTACTGGTAATGAATTCCAGATTCTGGGGCCCTTTATGTGCATAGAATTTTTACATAGGTTGATATGAACACGGGGTATATCAAAAGTGATCTGTGTCGTGTGTTGTGGTCATGGGTCCTATTAAAGTTGGTGAGAGAGTTTTGAGCAGAGGGTTTATATTAGAGTGTAAAGTTTTATATATGTAGTAGGCACAAGAGTAAGTATGAATGTTCTTTACGGTGAGTAGGTTGAGACTTTTGAATATTGGTGGAGTATGCTGTCTAGAGTGGGAATTTGTTATCATTCTGACTGCGGCCTTTTGTTGTGTTATGAGTGGTCTAAGGTGATTTAACGTTGTTGATCCCCATGCACAGATTCCATAGGTGAGATACGGGTAGATAAGTGAATGATATAGTGCAAGGAGAGCTGATTGAGGTACATAATAGCGTATCTTTGATAATATGCCTACTGTCTTCGAGATTTTCTTGGAAATTTGTTGTATATGTGTTTGGAATTTAAGGCTACTGTCAAGGTGGACTCCTAGGAATTTTCCTCTGTGAGTCTTGTGATGGGTGTACCATTGAGTGTTATGTTAAGTGGAACATTTGTGGCTTTGCTTCCAAACTGTATGAAGTAGGTCTTGTCAGTATTGAGAGTAAGCTTGTTAGTCGTCATCCATGTTGATATTTTCTGTAATTCGGCATTAACAGTGTTGGCCAGTATAACTGGATTTGGGTGAGAGAAGACATATGTTGTGTCATCTGCAAATAAAATGGGTTTGAGTAGTTGTGATGCATTCGGTAGGTCATTTATGTAAATGAGGAATAGGAGTGGCCCCAGGACACTTCCTTGAGGGACTCCGACTGCAATTTGTTGTGTGGAAGAGTTCGCTCCATTTGTGTACACGTATTGGCTTCTGTTGGTGAGGTATGACTTTAGGTAGTTGAGTGGGTGCCCCCTTATACCATAGTGTGCTAATTTTGTGAGCAGTAAATCATGGTCGACTGTATCAAAAGCTTTGCGTAGATCAATGAAGATTCCCAGTGGGACTTCTTTTTTCTCAAGTGCTGTATATATTAACTCCAACATGTGCGTAATAGCATCGTTTGTGCTCTTGTTTGTCCTGAATCCAAATTGACAGGGTTGAGTACATTGTGTGAGACGAGGTAGGAATAGATTTGTCTATGAATTAATTTTTCGAAGATTTTAGAAAGCAATGGTAAATTAGAAATTGGTCTATAATTATTCAGGTCTGTTTGATCACCTCCTTTGTGGATCGGGGTGACCCTAGCTATTTTGAGAATTGATGGAAAGGTAGAGGCTTCAATGGATTTATTGAATAGTGTTGCTATAATTGGTGACAGTACCTGTGAAGCTTTTTGTACATAAAAGTTGGTAAGCTGTTTATGTCTCCTGCCTTGTTTTTAAGGGTGTTGATTATGAGCGAGACTTCAATTGGGTTGGTAGGAGCTAGGAATAGCGTATTAGGGTAGGTGTTTGTGAGGTAGTCTGTTGGACGGGTGTTTGAGCTTGGGATTTTACTCGCTAGATTCTTTCCTATGGTGGAGAAGAAAACATTAAGTCTGTTTGCTGTCTCAGCAGGTGAGAGTAGGGGTTCATCTGCTCTTGATAATTTGATGGTGTTGTTTTTCGCTATCTTATTATTTCCTAGAATTGCAGATAGGGTCTTCCAGGTCTTTTTCATATCACCTTTTATGTTCTGGAGTCTGTTCTCATAATACAATTTTTTTGATCTCCTTATCAGGCTGGTAAGGATTGATGAGTAGCGTTTGGATTGTTCTCTGGTTATTAGACCCCTTCTGTATTGTTTTTCATATTGGTGCCTTTTGTTAATGGATTTAAGGATGCTGGGTGTTAGCCAGGGATTGTTAAGTCTCTTAGCTGTGATCTGTTTAGTTTTTTAGGGCAATGTTTGTTATAGAGGTGGTGGGTTTTGTTAAGGAAATTCTTGATGCATTCATTAGTATCTGTATATGTTTCTAACTCATTATGCCAGTCAATGTTAATCATAGCTGTTATAAAGTTATTTACAGCTGACTCATTATGTAGTCTGAAGGTAACTTTTGTAATATCTAGGGGCAATTTACCAAGATTAGTTATGAGAAAGGTCGGATAGTGGTCTGTGGTGTTGTCTGTGATGATGCCTGATTTTAGAGGGGCTATAGTATTAGTCCAGATGTGGTCTAGTAATGAGGTACTAGTCTCGGAGATTCTTGTAGGTTTTGATATTGTTGGTAGTAACAAGCAGTTGCTCATAGTGTTTGTGAATTCTGTTACTTGTGGGTCCTGGTCATGTAGGAGATTTATATTGAAGTCTCCTGTGAGCAGCAAATGGTCTTTGTTCATGTGTGCATCAGTTATTAGGTTACCTTAGTTTTTCACTAAAATGGTGAATGTTTGACTGTGGTAATCTGTAGATGTGTATCACTGTGAGGGGTTTTTGCAGGTCTTTTGATTTAAATTTAGCTATAATATATTCTCCATGCACATCCCTTATGCAAGAGTTATTGATACATTCAAGTTGATCTGAGTAATATATAGCTATTCCACCCCCTCGCTGATCTGTCCTACAATTGTGAATGGCTGTGTAACCTGGGATTATATCATGGCTTGGTGGGCTGGGTTGATTTACAGTCTTTTTAGTGCTACCACAGATTATATTATGGCTTGGTGAGATGGGATTTTTACTGCCTTAGTTCTACCATATAAATTATATTACGGCTTGGTGGATGGTAATACTTTACTATCTAGTGCTACCTTGGAGATTATATCATGGCTTCAGGGAGGTGTTTGACGGTCCTAGTGCTGCCACTGAGATTATACCATTGTTTGGGGGACAAGATGAAGGGTCTTACGAATGCGGATAACAGGGATATACACACCAAATACCATATCACAAGATAGTACAGTACTAGAGGTTCTGACTAAGCTCATTAGGCTAAACATTCCTTTTTTACTAGCACTTAAGACTTCAAATATAAAAACAACAGTTTATTAAATATGTGAGCTTCTCAGAAAACGAAGCGCAAGGTTAAGAGCTTTCACAGAAACAAAATGAATGTTTTGGACAGTGAAATATGAGGCGCTGGGCCTGCATTATTTCAGGTTCGGCATACAGCTGCTTAACCCAGCTTATGCTACAGTCTTCACATTATGTCCTTGAATTGTAGTGATAAAGCCATTGGATGGCGAAACGTCTACGAATAAAGATACCCAGATGTTGCACATATGCTGCAGTCTCTGCTGCAGAAGGTAAGGGAAGGAAGGCCCTTTGCCTGTCATGCCATTTCATGTTCCCTTTGTAGAGAGTGTCCTCGATGTGCCAGTGGTCAGAGAGGTTGGGTTCTCTCCCTGCTCTCCTCGGACGGTACCCGATGTACGTCTTGATAGGCAGTGGATAGGAACCTTGGTTAATTTCTTGGCTGGTGTTGGCTTTGCGGTGGTCATCGGTGATCACTCGTACTGTGTACATT
>WNWK01050095.1:0-12973 GCA_009830355.1 Cherax destructor | reverse complement strand
AAAATTGGCATTTATTTTAATTAAAACTCATCTGGGTTATACCCCCATCTCCAAATTTTTCCCATAAAGTGATGCAGTGATAGTTTGACAACCCTTTGGACAACTGTGGTTTGTGAAGTCCTCTGATGACCCCGTGACTTTATAAAGTCCGTGATGACCGATAAGCCTCGACAAAAATTTCCTTTAATAAGGGTTGAACTGTACACAAGTGTTTTATTTCCTATAGGAAAGATTCCAAAAAAAAAAGAAATATAAAAGGGAAAAAACTCAATGAGCATATTTTGAACACAATCCTGGGGTTAGTCATTAAAAGCCTCCCCCAACGACGGATTTCGCCAAAGACCACGTTGGTAAAAAAATTTTGGCCAAGGAGGATCATACTATAATGATAATGGGTTTGTGTCAACCATTTTTGATATTGTTTTAATGTCACTTTGCACCTTTTTTAACATTTTTGTTAATTTTTAAATGTTTAAAAGAGTGTACTGTATATTGTAAAAAACAGAATAAGATGAAATCAGCTCTGATAAAATTATTTAGGTATGCTACTGGTCAGAGAGCCTGTCGTAAGTCCGAGTCCAGTAAACAGACGTCATAAGGAGGAGAGGCTGTATTTAGGCATCATGAACTAAGCCCCAAAAAAGGGAATATAATGACAATAATAATGTATTTTATTCTGCAGAAACAGGTAATATAGTTTACATGTAATAAAATATTGTTAAGTACAAAAGAAACCCTGAACATGCATTGCATTTTGACAGAACAAAAGTTTATAAATCATTAAGGTTATTTGCCGGGCCTTTTAGTAAAAGCAATTGTAGAAACTCACAACTTTGGGGGTTCATCTGTAAATATAATAATTTTAAATTATAGGTTTTCCCCCCAAAGGGGGGCTATTTATGATTTATTCCAGCCACATCATCTGGTAACAATGATATAATATAATATTGTGTGAAGGGATTAAGGGCAACCGTTAGCCGGATTTGAGTATGGAAGGAAAGTAGGTGCCTGCACTCAAAAGGAGGGGTTTGGAATTTTGGGTTTGAGGAACATCTAAACTGTTGTATCTGTGTGCTCTGGCAAGACAGTGATAGTGTAATGTTAAAAATAACACATATATAATATAAAAAAGTACAGTGGACCTGAGTTTCGCCACCCCCAACTCCAAAAATTTTGTAAGTGTATTATCGAAGTGCTTTTTAAAGTGTTTTTGGGGGGGCTGAAAGGACTAATCTAATTTTCAACCATGGGAACAAATTTTTCGAAAGGCACTTTAACAGCCTCCTGATCGAATTATAAAAAATCGGGGGACCAGTGATTGTTATTCTCATGTACTAGAATCATAATTGTTTGACGCCCCCAAATGTCTTGATAATAAAGGGGTTTTATAAAGTGTTAATGTTGATAGAATTACTAACAACATGTTATAAAAGGGCACAAGTTAACAATTTACATTTTTTTGTGGCATTAGTTGCACTTGTGTCCTTTTTTTTCTATAAAGCAGTTTATATACAGGGGAAACCCCGGATCAAAATTAATTCATTCCGAAGGCTATTTGAGGCCGACCATTTCAGTATCAACAAATTCTTTCCCCAATTTTTTTTTGGTTGGCTGTTATCACTAATCTTCATAGGCCCCAGGGGCTTATTTATACAAATAATACAAAAAAAAAAAACCAAAAAAAAGTGAAGAAACACAAAATAGTTTACAACGGTTTTTGGCAGGTTGGCAGGTTGTTTGTTTGGTTTAGTGCTGAGCTTTTTTGAGTAGGGAGCTGTTATGACCAAGGTTCCACATGTCAGACCATAATTTAACTGTACTGTTTCTCCACTTTATAAAAAAAAGTTTGCTTTTTGTCAGATTTTCTTAATGTTGAGATATATTCAGGGGGACTTCCAGCAAGATGAGGCCAAGGTGGGGGAGTTTGAATCTTCCAATCCGTAGCAACTTTCCAGTGCAGCAGTTTTTCTACATGGTCAGTATATATTTTACAGTTTATTTAAAAATATAAGAAAGAATGAGTTTTCTCGGGGACAGTTGTAGATGAAGGATTGTCTTTGCTCCTGGCTCCCTTTTAATAATAAAAATTTAAAATAATGTTTATTTCAGTATGATACAATGTTTATAAAAGGGGTTTACATGCAGAAAGTCTATATATGCAGAGCATTTTGGTCAAACTTTAAAACTAATAAGGTAGTAACAATAAAGGAAATTTAGGGGTTTGAGTCTTGACTTACAATAAATGGAAGATTTAACTTTTTCTCTACCATATTTACTCTTTAAAATGTGTAGAAGATATAGATTTGCAAATCTGGGGAAAAAAAGGGGTTTTTTGTGCTTCATTATTTTTTTTAAAAGGATTTATCCCCACCAAGGCAGGGTGACCCAAAAAGAAACACTTTTACCATCATTAACTTTTATGTCTTTCCAGAGGGGACAGATATGACAGTTTAGATGTCACTAAACAGAAAATATCCCTAACCCCCATTAGAGTGCAGGCATTTTTCCCCCCCAGGCCTCCAGTCCAGCTAAAAATAGAAAATAGCAGAAACCAACTGAGGACCACTTCGACAAGAGTGAGCGGGGACTAGTGGTTTTTATGATTTGATTTCTGTTTGGGGGGAGAAAAGGGAACATTTATAAAGGGGGTTCAGGGAAAACCCGTTGATGGACTCAAGTCTTTGGGGGTGGGAAGTAAATGCCTGCACTCTTTAAAGGGGGGGTAGGGGTATTTACAGGTTTGAACTGTAGTATCGGTGTGTATCTGGCAAGGCAGGGATGGTGAAAGAGTGCCATTATATTAAAAAAAGAAACAGTAAACCAGGTTGGGGATCCAGTGCTAGAAGTCATGGAGGCTCAATCCTCCATCTGTTAACAGTGAGACAGATTAGAGGATGCAGGTTCGATCTAATATGATATCTCTGGTGCTGAAAAAAAAATAGTTTATTTAGACTTTAAATGATACATGTAGGTAGACATGATACATAGGATAAATAGTTTACCCAAAAGCCCCTAATATGCTGTGCATTGGGGCATTTTAGACTATTTAATAGTAGACTACATGGAAAAAAATTATGGTTGATAATTTATAAAATAAGTATAATTGTTCTCCATGGGGAAGTGGAATGAATTCTTCCTCCGAAAGTGCGTGTCGAAGAGGCAAAATGATGGGAGAAAGGGGGCCAGTAACCCTTCCCCTTTATATATTACTAAATGAAAAAGGAGAAACTTTTTCCCTTTTAAACCCTGCCTGGGGGTGGGAAAGGGCCGACGTGTTGAAAGAAAGAAAGAAGAAGTAAAATTTGGGTTTCGTTATAAAATTTGAATATAAGTTGAACAAAAATTTATTAATTGTAGCAACAACTAATTGAGTGAGATAAAAATTTAAGAAAAATTTACTGGCCAGATTGTAACATCCACCCCAACAATCCCTTTTTAGGCAGTGGACCCCAACAAAAAAAACCATCCCAGAAGCCTCTAAGTGCCATTCCCGAACGAATTTATTCCTTAAGAAATAATGTCGTAGGTTGTCTATTTCAGACCCCCAAAAATACACTTCCACATGCACTTAAAATTATACTTACAAAATTTTAGTTTTCCGGGGGTATTCGAACCAGGGTCCATTTAGAGGTTGGTAAACAACCACCCAAGGAAGTATACCATCCTGCCAGGTGACTGTGAAACAGAAACCTGAACTGTTTTCATGATGGAGGATTGCTGGTGTCTTTTTTCTGTCTCATAAACATGCAAGATTTCAGGACGCTTGCTATTTTACTTACACTTAGGTCCCCTACGCAAACATGTACACTTTTATGTATACACACTCATCAGTTTTCTTTTTTTATCTAATAGTTCTTGTTCTTATTGTTTTTCCTTTCATATCCATGGGGAAGGAATAAGAATTTTTCCCCTCCGAAGCTGGAAAAGTCAACAAAATGGGGGAAAAATTTAAGAAACCCCTTTTTTCCTGATAGCTTAAAAAAAAAGAAAAAGAAGAAAACCCAAAGGGGATGTTTGAATGTATGGATGTTGTGCAATGATAAGAAAGAGATGATTGTAGATATTATGAATGAAAAGAAGTGATGTCCTGGTTTTAAGAGAAAAAAAGCAAGGGGGTGGAGAGTTTCAGGGGGAGAAATAAATGGGATTAGGTCAGGGTTTCAAATAGAGTTAGAGCAAAGAAGGAGTGGCAAAATGTTGAATAATCAGTTTTTTTTTTTTTTTTTTTATTAACACACGGCCGTTTCCCCACCAAGTTAGGTCCCCCAAAAAAAAATTTTCATCAATCATTCACCATCACTGTCTTGCCAAAAGGGGGTTTTTACACTACAGTTATAAAACTGCAACATTTACACCCCCCCCTTCAGAGGCCGCACTGTATTTCCCATCTCCAGAACTAAAGCCCGGGCCCTCCGGCCCCCTAAATTTCAGTTATGGCAGGTAAAGAAGGAATATAAATGTATAAATTCAAGGATTATGTGGAGTAAAATAAAGGGGGGAGGGAAAAGGGGGTTTTTAAGGTTTTATGCACCTGGAGAAGAGAGAAGTGTAGAGGAGAAAAATTTGGGAAATGTTGAGTGAGTGTGGGGGGGAGTTTGAACCAAGTGAGAGAGTAATTGTGGGGGGGGATCTTAATGCAAAAGTGGGTAAAAATGTTGGGGAGGGAGTAGTAGGTAAATTTGGGGTGCCAGGGGTAAATGTAAAGGGGGAACCATTAATTGAGCTATTTTAGAAAGGGGTTTTGGGAAAAGTAATACATATTTTATAAAAAAGGGGATAAAAAAATACAAGGTATGATATAGCACGTAAAGAAAGTAGTTTGTTGATTATGTAGGGGAAAAAAAGGTTGATGGGTAGGTTCAGGTGTTTTTTATAGAGGGGCAAGGATATATCAGATCATTATTTAGTTGTAGCTACAGTTAGAGTAAAAGGTAGATGGGACAAAAAAAAAATGGCAACAGCAAGTAAGAGAGAGGTAAAAGTGTAAAACAAGGGAGGAGGAAGTTAGGGGGGAGATATAAGCAACTATTGGCAGAAAGGTGGGCAATGCAAGTAGAGTAGGGGGGGTTGAAGAGAGTTGGGGTAGTTTTAAAATGAGTATTAGAAGGGGGGGAAATTTGTGGCTATAGGAGGGTGGGTGCAGGGGGAAAGAGGAGGAGGGTGGAATGAAGAAGTAAAGGGGGGATAAAAGAAAAAAAGCTTATGAGGGTTTTTTCAAAACAGAAGTTTAAAGAAGAGCAGAGATATGGAGAGTAAAAGAAAGGTGAAGAGAGGGTAGAGAGTGCAAAAGAAGAGCGGATGAAAGAATGGGAGAGGCTCTGTCAAAAAATTTTGTGAAAACAAGAAAAATTTGGGGGGAGATAAACAAGGTAAGAAAGCCTAGGGGAAGAATGGATTTGTCAGTTAAAAACAGAGTAGGGGGAGTAGATGGGGAGCTGGAGGTATTGGGTGATGGCGGAATATTTTGAGGAACTTTTAAAAGTCAGAAAAAGGGGGGCGGTAATTTCATGATGGCCAGGAGGCAACATCGTTGAAGTGAAGAAGAGCAGGATTTGGGGTGGGGAGGGGGGGGAAGGAGGCTTTAGAGTGGTAGGGATGGGGCGGTTTTTAAATGAAGCTATTTAACAGTATTTAGATAAAGGTAGAGAAGTTTTTATTGCATTTATGGATTTAGAAAAGGCATAATAGAGTGGATAGGGGAAATGTGGCAAAAGTTGCAAGTGTATGGAATAGGTAAATTACTAAGGCAAAGAGTTTTTTTGAGGATAAGGCCAGGGTTTGGTGTGTGGAGAGAGGGGGATTCTTCCCGGAAAAAAGGTCTTAGACAGGGGTGTGTGTCACCATGGTTGTTTTAAAATATTTATAGATGGGGGTTTTAAAAAAAGTAAATGCTAGGGTGTTGGGGGGAGAGGTGGGGTTAAATTTGGGGAATTAAATGCAAAAAGGGGGTTAAACAGTTACTTTTTGCTGATGATATTGTTATGGGAGATTCAAAGAAAAGTGAAAGGGTTTGTGGATGAGTTTGGGAGGGGGTAAAGGTAGAAAGTTGAAAGGGAAAAAGATAAGAGTAAGGTGATGAGGGATCAAACGAGTGAATGGAGACGAATGGTTTTTGGGGCATGACGATTGTTGGGGTGTGAGCACGGGAACATTTTTGGGGATTCAGGGGAAAACCCGTTAAGTTTAAATTCCAGACCTAAATTTTGTATACCTAACCTTACAATCTGTATATTCATTGTATAATTGAGTAAGACCATCATAAGACTGCCTGAAAAGCCTAGGCATACCCGATATTATTGGCCATCTTGTAATATCAATTTAATGAAAAATATAAGTACCCCCCCCTTGATTAAAGAAAAAAAGAATTTGAATTTGAATTTGAAATAAAGAAAATTGGATATCACATTGGAGAGAGGGGTTATGGAAAAGTTTTTTTTCAGATATTTGGGGGGGACGGTCAGAGATGGGTTTAGAAGGATGGGTTAACCATAGAAATGATGAAGGAAAAAGGTGAGTGGTGGAGGTATTTAGACAAAAAATGTTTTCCGGAGGCAAAGGAATGTACGAAAATATAGTGGTACCAACACTCTTATATGGGTGTGAAGCATGGGTTGCAAAAGCCAGAAGGAGGAGGCTGAGGCAGTGGAGATGTCCTTTTAAGGGCAATGTGTGGTGTAAATATTATGCAGAAAATTGAATGTGGAAATTAGGGGAAGGTGTGGAGTTACTAAAAGTATTTGTCAGAGGGCTGAAGAGGGGGTTTTTGAGGTTTTGGCATTTAGAGAGAATGGATCAAAGTAGAATGACTTGGGGAGCGTATAAATCTGTAGGGGAAGGAAGGCGGGGTAGGGGGCGTCCAGAAAAGGTTGGGGGAAGGGGGAAAGGAGGTATTGTGGGCGAGGGGCTTGGACTTCCAGCAAGCATGTGTGAGCGTGTTAGATAGGAGGAATGGAGACGAAGGGTTTTTTGGGACATAAATCTGTTGGAGTGTGAGCGGGGAAAACTTTTTGTGAAGGGTTTCGGGGAAACCATTTAAATTTGGTTTTTGTTGGACTTGAGTCCGGGAAAGGGGAAAGGGTACAATCCCCGAAAAGGAGGGGTCTGGGATAGTGACAGCGGGGAGGGAAAATTTTCGCTGTCGATTCGAGCCCCTCTGCAAAGACAGGATTATGTATGAGTGGGGTAAAGGGTGTTGTGATGATAAAAGTTTTTTTTTTTTGGGGATTTTCTTTCTTTGGGTCACCCTCCCTTTGGTGGGAGATGGCCGGGACTTTTTAAAAAAAAAAAAAATTAAGACAAAATTGCTTTTGCAGTTACAGTTTATGTGGTCATTAAAAATGTAAATGTTATAAAACAGTTAGCTTATATGAATTCATAACGGGGGTTTTTACATTTAACTGATTAGCCAGGTTTTTACATTTAAGTGATTATTCTTTTTTTTGGGGAATGTTTGATATTGAGAACATAAGAAAGAAGGAACACTGCAGCGGGCCTACGGGGCCCATGCGAGGAAGTCCAAGTCTCCAACGGTTAAGCAATCCCCCGACCCAGCCAGGTCAGGTTACACCTAAAGGGAAGGAGCACTGCATCTACCCAGTACCCGGCCAGTCAGGCCCAAAAACCCCACACCCAACCCCCACCCACTCATATAAATTATCTAGCCGACCACCTGGTCAGATCACTTCCATTTAAAGGAATTAGTACGGCTACTGACCTGGTGGGCAAGCCAGTCAGGTCCAAACTCACACCCATCCACACAAACTCATGTATTTATCTAACCTATTTTTAAAAAACTACACAACGCCTTAGCATCTATGACGGTACTGGGAGTTTGTTCCACTCATCCACAACTCTATTACCAAACCAGTGTTTTCCCCTATATCCTTCCTGAATTAAACTTTTCCAACTTGAAACCATTGCTCAGTCCTGTTTTGGGCCCGGATATTTTCAGCACGTTATTTACATCCCCTTTTTTTTATTCCTGTTTTCCATTTATCCCTTAACCCCCAAATTTCCCCTAGCCTTTCAGAGAGTGCAGATTCGGGGCTTTCAGTCTATCCTCATGGGGGAAGATTTCTGATACAGGGGATAACTTTGTCATCCCCCTTTTTACATTTTCCAGTGCATTTATATCCATTCTGAAAACGGGGGACCAGAGCTGTGCGGGCATAATCTAAATGAGGCCAAACCCAAAAAATATATAGATTGGGAAGAACAACCTGAGGACTTCTATTATTTATACTTTTGATATGAGCCAAGGATTTTTGTTTTTTTTTATTGTGAACACTTAGCCCCGTTGTTTTGGCTTCAGATTACTCCCAACCAGAACTCCAAACCCTTTCTCGCAATCACAAGTAATAAGATCTACATTATTCAGCTTATATGTGGTGGTTATTGTCCTGCCCCAACATTTAGAACTTTGCATTTGTTTACTTTTGCATTTTCCCCTTCTCTGACCATTTGCATCAGTCTATTAAAATATCCTGGAGTGCTCTAATGTCCCCCCATTTGAATGAATTGGGCGGCCTATTTTGGTGTCATCAGCAAAATTTTCTTTGGGTTTCTATTTATTCCCTCATCTATGTCATTTATGTAAATTGTAAACAACAGGGGGGCCCCAAAAATGACCCCTGTGGAACACCGCTTGAGACGCGCCCCCCCTTCTGATTTCTTTCCATTTATGCAAACCCCTTTCCGCCATTTGTCAACCATGCCTCTACCCAGGAAAAAATTTTTCCCCCCCTATTCCGTGTGCCTTTTTAAATTTCCCCGTAGCCCCCGGGGTGTGGGAAATTATCGAAAGCCCACTGAAGTCCATATACATTAAAACATATTCATTCCCTGATCTACCTCCTCAAACACCTTAGTGAAAAAAATTAGTAAATTGTTAAACAGGAAAAGCCCCCAGTAAAACCGTGTTGAGATTCATTAATCAATTTATGCTTTTCAAGATGGCTCCCAATTGCCTCGGGGAAATTTTTGGGTTCCATAAATTTACCAACTATGGAGGTGGCTTTTTGGTCTATAGTTCGAAGCTAAGGAGCATTTGGGGTTTTGGGGGAGAAGGTGGTTTTTTAGCATCGTTTTTAATTGGGGGGACAGGCAGGGTTTCTTTGGCAAAAGACAGGTAATGAATTTTAAATTTTTGTGCCTTTTATATGCATTCAGTTTTTACAAGGGGTTAGATGGACACGGGGGAAAACGAGGAGTGATCTGTGTCTAGTGTTATGGTCATGTGTCCTGTTAAAAATTTGGGAAGGAAAGTTTGAGTGGTGGGTTAATATTTTAAGAGTGTTCTATGATGTAAAAGGACAGTAAAAAATATGAATGTCTTGTATGGGGAGTGTTTAGGTTTTTTTAATATTGGTGGAAAATATGTTTGGGGGTGAATTTGTTTTCATTCTAACTTTCTGACTTTTTTTTTGGGTTTTTAATGGTCTGAGATGAGTTTTTGATTGGCCCCGCGCAGATTCCATAGGTGAGGTAGGGGGAAAGAGGAGTGATATGGATAAGGAGAGCTGGTTTGGGGAAAATAGTACCGATTTTTGGGTAGGGGATTCCCACGGTCTTTTAAACTTTCTTTTTTGTTGTATATGTGTCTGAAATTTGAGGCCAATTTCAAGATGGGGTTCCAAAAATTTTCCCCGGGGTTTTGGTATAGGGGCCCCCCTTTTCATTATGTTAAGTGGTGCCTTTTTAGCTCTGTTCCCCAAAAGAATAAAATAGGTTTTTTCAATATTGGGGAAATTTTTTAGTCATCATCCAGGAGATATTTTCTGCAATTAGATTTACAGTGTTGGCTATATGTCTGGGCTTGGGGGGCAGATAATATATGTAGTGTCATCTGCAAATAGTATGGGTTTGGGGAAGGGGATGCATTTGGGGGTTTTTAAAGTAAATGAGAAAGGGGAAGGGGGGCCAAAAACCCTTTGGGACACCTACTGGGTTTGTGCGGTAGAGCTAGCTCCCCTTTGTGTACACATATTAGTTTCGTTGCTAAGGGATGATTTTAGGGAGTTGAGGGAGGCCCTTATACCATAGTGTGATAATTTTAGGTGTAACAGATCATGGTCAACTGTATCAAAAGCTTTACGTAAATCAATGAAGATTCCCACATGGGTTCAGTGCACATGCAGTACAGGAAGGCCCCACTTTACAGCCTTTGTTTTACATCATTTTAATACAACAGTTTTCACTTATACTATTCTTCATTTTTTCGACTTCCTACAGTAAATACATTCACCACTCCCTATAGGCTAAGGACGAGAATATTTTAAAGTAAGTAAATGTTGTACTGTATATGCATTTTTAGGCCTACCTCTGTTGTTACTTAATAAATGATAGTGTAAACATTTATCAACAGGCTTTCATTTTTTCATTTTCATTTCTTTTCATTTTTCATTTTTTTTTACAGTGTTTTTTACTTTACAGCAGTAGCCCAGAACCCAACCTGCTGTATAAGCAGGGCACCTCCTGTACAGCAGTAGCCCAGAATCTAACCTGCTGTATAAGCAGAGCCATCCTGCACAGCAGTGCCAGAACCTAACCCCTATAAGGCAGTGGGCCTACCTGTACAGCAGTAGCCCAGAACCCCCCTGCTGTATAAGCACAGCCCTCCTGTACAGCAGTAGCCCAGAACCTAACCTGCTGTATAAGCACGGCCCTCCTGTACAGCAGTAGCCCAGAACCTAACCTGCTGTATAAGCACGGCCCTCCTGTACAGCAGACCCAGAACCTAACCTGCTGTATAAGCCGGCCTCCCGACAGCAGTAGCCCAGAACCTAACCTGCTGTTTAAACACGGCCTCCTGTACAGCAGTGCCCAGAACCTAACCTGCTGTGCATGGCCCTCCTGTACAGCAGTAGCCCAGAACCTAACGTGCTGTATAAGCACAGCCCTCCTGTACAGCAGTAGCCCAGAACCAACCTGCTGTATAAGCACGGCCCCTGTACAGCAGTAGCCCAGAACCTAACCTGCTGTATAAGCACGGCCCTCCTGTACAGCAGTAGCCCAGAACCCAACCTGCTGTATAAGCACGGCCCTCCTGTACAGCAGTAGCCCAGAACCTAACCTGCTATTGCGGTGCCCCCTGTATTGACAACTCTCAGTCACCCCCTCTTCAGACAGTCTTTCCCTTCTCTTCAACAGATCATTTCAAAGGGTGCTGATTTATTCAGCAAAGGAGATGAACCACGGTGATGATGTGGAACGATAAACATTGCGGGCATCCACTATGGCACCGAGGTTCACCATTCTCGCTATGTCACCACACACGCCGGGAGGTTCTTTGATGCCCCCCACTACCTGCGAATTTTTGATAACATGGAGGGGGGTCTACATAGATACCATTCAAATTATTATTATCAAAATTTTTATTACCTGTAAATGTTTTTATTTTATATTGATAATGGGGAAATAAGACAGACAGTCCTCAATGACACTGACCCCTTTTCAGACCCTGGGGGCAACCTTCCCCCAAGAAAAAAACCCCAACAAATCTTTTTTTGCGGGTGCGTTTTCATGAACCAGCAAAAGGACCACGTCAAAAAACAGTAGAAATAGTGGGGGGAGCCCTCCAGGATTTTTATGCATTGTTTGGAACGAGCCTCAACTATTTAGGCAACCCCCAAACCCCTCCCCCCCTCGTATCATTGATAGCCTGGGGAAAATGGGCCTTTAAGGTAAGTATGTTTATTGTTGGGGTTAGTTTAATATTTTTATTACTTCCATACCCATCCTGTGGGGGGTTAAAAGATCACAGAAGCACAAAATTGGTCCGGGGACGTCCCTCAACTTCAAAGCAAAAAGGGGCCCGGGGACTATACTCAACATTACAGAAGAAATAATGGGCCCGGGGTTTTACCATTACATAAGCACATAAAGGGTCCAGAGACTGTCCCTAAACAATACAGAAGCACATAAGGGGGCCCAGGGTGCCTCAACATTACAGAAGCACATTGGACCCGGGGACTGTGCCTCAACATTGGGGAAGCAATAAAACCAGGGACTGTAAAACTTACAGAAGAAATAATGGGTCCAGGGACTGTACTCAACATTACAGAAGCTCTAATGGGTCCGGGGGCTGCTCCCCTTTGAAGCTGAAAAGAAGTGGTATTGAACTATTTATACATGTTTATATCTGGGCATTTTAAACCTTAAACGGCCCAAAAACGTAAATAACGTTCTTCCTTTTACTGGACAAATATTTAAAAAAAAAAAATTTTTTTATGAAATGAAGAGCACATTTTTTAATGTATTAAAATTTAAAAAAAAAATCTAGGTCATTAGTTACCGAGATATGAGGGGGAAAAATTGGCTCTGATGCTCCCTGACAGCAACAGGATGCCTGCCGCTGCAGAATCGGATATACCTTTTTTTTATTTTTTTTTTATTTTATATAATTTTTTATGTTCTGATAATTACAATTTGTATAGTTCTTGTGATTTAAGCCAATTTGGGTTTTGACAGTAATATTAGGTACTGAAATTGTACTCAAATGATAATAATAATGATAGTGCATAATAATAATAATAATAATAATAATAATAATAATAATAATATTTGCATAATAATAATAATAATAATAATAATAATAATAATAATAATAATATGTAAAAATAACAATTTCCCCCCTTTTTAAAATATGTGTCCCGCCCTTTTTCATCTGATCTCCACTAATCTGACTGACTGGTGACATTTGGTGTGGGTGAGGGGGTATTCTTCCTATCAGTCCGTAAATTTCATGATGACATTTGAACCTAACTGCCCATTTTTTCTCAAAATTTTTCGTCGTCTGTCTG
Organism: Cherax destructor; assembly: GCA_009830355.1. NCBI lineage: Eukaryota > Metazoa > Arthropoda > Malacostraca > Decapoda > Parastacidae > Cherax > Cherax destructor. Next base: position 173 of record WNWK01050095.1, on the reverse strand, counting down.
ATCTGTCTGTCTTTCTGTAATCCCGCCAGTTAAAATTTGCCTGGGTTTTGGTTTTCCCAGGTAATTTTCACTAGGAAATTGTATTTACATTTTTCCTGTGAGATAGAGACAAAGAGACAGAAAATAAGACAGACAGAGGGCAAAAACAGCCCAATATGTACCCAGCTGGGAAG
>WNWK01050094.1:0-12973 GCA_009830355.1 Cherax destructor | reverse complement strand
TACCTCCCTATCAGCCTACCTACCTCCGTACCAGCCTACTTACCTCCGTACCAGCCTACTTACCTCCCTACCAGCCTACCTCACCCCTACCTACCCCCCCACCCAGCCTACCTACCTCGAACCAGCTTATCTACCTCGTATCTACCTTTCTTTCCTACCTCCCTATCAAATTCTTATAACATTTAAAGAACTTTAGCCTCATTCAGAATGGAAATTTTTTTGCCATATGATTAAAATTAAGTCCTTTCTAAAATTTTCTTTTTTTTTTTTAAAAAAATATATCTTTTCTTTTTATGTTAAAAAAAAAATTTAAAAAATTTTTTGTACCAATAAAACCCAAAAAAACTTACCTAACCTTATTATTATTATAACAAGCGCAATTTAATTTAGCCTAATCCAATTAAATATATTTTAGATATTTTTTACTATAATTTAATAATAAAGAAACTCAATGAAATATTTTTTTTTTCGTTAGGTTCAGAATGTTTTTTTTGGAAATTATTATAAAAAAATTTTCGCTTGCCTTATTCGGCAAGAAGAGCGTTGCTTTTTAAAGGGCCAAAATCGCAATTTTTTCCTATTTTTATTTATTTTATATATATATATATATATATATATATATATATATATATATATATATATATATATATATATATATATATATATATAAATAACAAACACACTATCGACAAGTCCCCTTTGAAAATCATTAACAAACCCGACAGGCCAAGTAATGAGTAATGACATTATCATAAAAGAGAAATTAAGTTATCTCTCTCCATCAACAATTTAGATTTCACTAATTTTGTATTTGAAATGTCAATGGTTGGCAGATTCGACTGTAGCAACTGTCGAAAAAAATCTTTAATTACAGCCAGAGACATAAACGTGGAGCAACACTGAGAGTCATGCGGGTTTTCCCCCGTCACATTTCCCCCAGTCCTCCCCCCAAGGGAAAACACCTGTCTAACATATTTCTAAAGCTCCCAAAAAAGGTACTCTGACATTTAATGACAATGTGTGAATTTTAATCTCTCATGATTGACTACTGTATGGTAGGTTGACGCGATAGACGGGTTTTTACTTTCAATTTGGGTTATGGTGTATCAGCATAAGTAGTTTTTAAGAAGTCAGTTCATCAGTACAGATCAATAATCTACGTTACGCTTCTCTCCTGGAATAGTTTATTAGGGTTACTGATGCTTTAGTTCCTTGAATAGCTTTATAAATTGGTTAGATAAAAAATTTCGTAAGATGTGATTTAATATGAATAGGACTTATGTAATGTTTCTATGTAATATTAAAAAAATCATCATTAAATATTAACGTAAACTTTCACTGCTCAGCACATATTTGACACACGGCAGGGCATGTGTGTACCGTTTCAGGTGTGTATACATGGCTTCAGGTGTGTTTTACGCTGGCTTCAGGTTTTAATGCCAAAAATGGGAATGGGGGAGGAGTTAGAGGGAAAAAGTGACCATCGTTACTTTAAAAAGTGCCCAATTTACTTGAAAGTTTTGGCAATTAATTTTGTCAAGTAGTCACTATCGTTGATACAAACTGAGCTAATTCATTCACGAAAATAGCCTTTATTCCATTGTTTACTTTTGAGTTGCTTGGTATTATTTCTACCCAGGAGAGACTATCCTGGATTTTTTACATAGATTACTTACTGTATTTTCCGGCATTTGAGGCGTGCTTTTCCCCCCTTTCCCCCCAAAAAAAAAAAACTTGGAAAATCTCCCTGCGCTTAAAAGGCGCTCAATTTGGGTTACGCTTTACCAGTTGTTTATAACGTTCGTTACAACAGCTTGGGAAAAAGAGTGCCAACAAGCAGCCGGCCTCAATATAAACAAACATCTCATCACAAGGACTTTAAATTACCGTACGTAGTAAGCAAACCAGTTTTAACGGTTATAAGTACTCTAAAGAATTCGGGGTTTATTAGCCCTTGAATATGATTACTGATTTACCATTTTTACACTTTTGGGCCGCTCCCAACAGAGAAAACGGCAGGGTGGGGAAAACCCCGTATCAAGACCCCAAGACGCTGCTGTTTGTGACACGTGTTTACCTGGAGAGAGTTCCCGAGGTCAACGCCCCCGCGGCCCGGTCGCGACCAGGCCTCATGTTGGAAACAGAGCCTGATCAACCCGGCTGTTACTACTGGCCGCACGCAGTCCAACGTACGAACCACAGCTTGGCTAGTCAGGCACCCAAATTTAGGTGCCTGTCTTGGAATTTGTTTAATATTCCGATGAGATTTTAATTTTCCTCACTTTTTTTCATATCGGAGTAATTGAAATTTCTCATCATTGAACTTCATATTTTTTTCTGCACCCCCATTTAAAGATTTGGTTTATGTCTGCTTGGAGTCTTGCAGTGTCTTCAATGGTGGACACTGTCATGCAGATTCGGGTGACATCTGAAAAGGAAGACACGGCACTTGGCTGATATCCTTGTCAATGTCCTATATAAGGATGAGGAACAGGATGGGAGCGAGTACTGTGCCTTGTGGAACAGAGCTTTTCACTGTAGCCGCCTCAGACTTTCTCTGTTGACTACTACTCTGTGTTCTACTTGAAATTATAGATCCATCTACCAATTTTTTCCTGTTTTTCCCTTTTTTCACGCATTTTGTGTGTATTTCACCATGGTGATGAAAATGGTTTCGAAAACTAAGAAGCTGAAGTGTTTCATTCTTCAACTTCTCGGGTTTTTCAAGGCTTTTTTTCTTAACATATACAGATGATTACATATGGTCGGCGCGCGCGCGCACACAGTGAAACTTCTTAAAGGCAAGTATCCCTCAGGAAGTTTGAAATTTTACAAACGATTCGCTGCTTTGCCCTGAAAAGGATCCTTGCTACCTGTCTAAACAACATCAGTTGTCACCAGTTTTCCCTCTTATGACCTGTAACGACAAGTCGTGATCTAAGGTGGACCCAGGTAACAGGTAAAAGGTTACCAAGCATCCCCGTGACATGGTCTGGTATTTTTTACTGGTCAGGGATTTAAACACTACACTAACCAGGGCTGAGCCAAGCCCCAAGTTCGGGTTTTTATCATCAACGCCATAACCTGGGCTCCAGGTCACAATAGGTTCAAAGCCCAGATTTAACATGAGGGGGAAAGGGAAATGGGGATGAGGGACAGGGAGGGACGGGGGGGGAGAGACAAGGAGGGGGATGGGGGGAGGGGATGTGTTGTTTTCGCGGAACATTATCCATATATATTGGTTTTGAAACTGGCTGTAGTATGAATGGGCGGGGGGCTAGAACAATGATTGTGATGATTAGGGGTGGTGTTGGTAGTTATGGTGGTGATGTTAGTAGTGAAGGGGGGCAATGGTGGTAGCTTAAGTGGTAGTGATGGTGGTAGTTGTTGTAGTCGTAGTGTGGTGGGCGGGGGTGGTGGTAAGGGTTTTTGGTGGTATTCGAAATGATGAAAAAATGGTGGCAGCTCTTGTGGTGATGGTATGGTGGAAATTTGGCAGGGGTTTTCGAACCCCACCCGTGGTATGGTTTAATGACAGTGGTAATGGTGATGGTGGTCCTCGTAATGGATGTGATGTGACATTGGCGGTGTGTGATGATGAGATGTAAAAGGCATGAAACAAAAATAGAGGGGTTGAAGACTAAGCAACCTGACTTAATAATTGTGACTTGCAATAAGAGGTCAATCCTTTTCACCAACTCAACCATAACGCCTTTTTTTTTACCTACCACATTCCTTGTTGCATAGCCACATAATGTGGCATATCACATTTATTAAAACACAACACAGTATTACCATTCGTTCTGCAGTATATACCAACATATGATACCAGCGGATCTCTTTTTGAGCACAAAAAAATGTAGAACAATTTAAACAAAATTTTTAATAAATAATAATAATTAAATTATAATAACAATAAAAATTTTTCTTAAAATAAGTAAATTTTTTTTATATTTCATCACTAAAAGCTTTAATATTGACTTTTTTTCATGAGAATTCATGACATTGGCTACTGTGTCCTGGGTACTGTATGCTGGGAACTGTGACCCAGATTCTGTGACCTGGGTACTATGGCCTGCATATTTTTTCTTTGAATTTGATAAACTGGGTTACCAAAATCACTTCTGGGGGGCACGCTTTTGAATCCCAGGCCAGGCCTCATGGTAGCTGAACTGATCAATCATACTGTTAGTGCCCCCCACCCCCAGTTAATCATATGCACTACAGTCCGACAGATTAAGAAATGACATGATAAACTTATGTTCCATTTTGAACACTGCTAGGGGGTTGTAATTCCCTTTATCCGTGAGAGGAGTGTTGTGGAATCGTGGTCCCTTGACATCGAGTTTTCTCCCAGCATATTCATTGTTCCCAGTTTTTAATTGGAAACATTTTGTACCAGTCTGCTTTGCCTCTTGCTTTCATATGTAATAATTTTGGTGTACATTTTTAGGACCAGAATCTTCCAGGTGTAGATTATGATGTATATCTCTCACCTATGTTCTAAGATGCACAGTTCAAGAGACTTCAAGTGCTTTCAGTAATTTAATTACTTGACTGAGTTTATACGTGATGTGAAGGTTTTTTTATATATTCTCCATTTCTCCATTTTTACCTACCTTAAAGTGGATCGTAAGTATACATCAATATTCCAACCGAGAGAGAATGAGTGACTTGAATAGTATCATCATTACCTTGGCACCTTATATTTTGGAAGTTCTAGGTTTGGAAGGCTAGTTATCCAGATTTTACTTGCAGCTGCTATACCAATGTTGTGCTCCTTGATCGTGAGATGATCTGACATAACTTCCGTGAGATGACCTGACATAACTTCCGTGAGATGACCTGACATAACTTCCGTGAGATGAACTGACATAACTTCCGTGAGATGATCTGACATAACTTCCGTGAGATGATCTGACATAACTTCCGTGAGATGATCTGACATAACTTCCGTGAGATGATCTGACATAACTTCCGTGAGATGATCTGACATAACTTCCGTTAGATGACCTGACATAACTTCCGTGAGATGATCTGACATAACTTCCGTGAGATGATCTGACATAACTTCCAGGTCTCTCACATTAGACTTCCGATCAATTGAGTTATTGGAATAAGTCTTGTACTCTTATCTCGTTTTATTTCTTCAGTTTTTCAGTAATATAGCTCCTAGAATTTGTCCTTACTGAACATCATATTACTGTCAGCAGTCCACTGGAAGACTTGGTTTATATTGGCTTGGAGGCTCACTATGGATGCCACTCTCATGCAAATTCTACAATCGCCTAGAAAGGATGATACAGTGCTATTATTTACGTCCCTTCCTATATCAGATAGGAGAATGAGCAAGAAGTTGGGCGAGTACCTTGCCACTCTGTTTACTATTACACTTTGCGTTCTGTTTGTTAGAAAAATAAATATCCAATTTCCACCTTTCCAGTTATTCTTTTTAAGACTTATTTCGTGCCCAATATTCTAATGGTTGCACTTGTCGACGGCTTTTGCAAAATCAGTGAACAATGCATCAGCCTTTTGCTTGTTTTCCACTATATCTAAGAGCATGTCGTAACAGTACAACAGTTGCTAGAGGCAAGAACGACCTATTCTGATCCCACGGCGACCTGGGTTGTACATTTGATGCGATTCCATGTGATCCGCAGTCTTGTGGGACGACAGTACTGTCGTTCCAGAGTTTCCCGATAATTCTCTTTTCAGTGGCCTTTGTCGTATGGGGCTTTATTAATGTTTTTTAATAACAGTGTTATATCTCCAGTGATCAGACCTGTTCTCTATATAATACATAATGCACGTGATGGTTTCTTGCAATTCTTGATGAATACAGAGGTCTACGAGTTTGGGTTAGGGGTGAAGTGCACAAGCGTGCAATCAGTGGCCTCTTCGAAGTCAAGTGTGAGTTATGTTACATCAGACATTGTGAATATATCCATAGTGTTTTGTTTCTAATAAAAAGGAAAAAAAATCATATAGGTCGTCAGACTTTAGACTGATTAATTGCTCACTGAACGCTGAGTCGTATTGGAACTTCACTATTTCGCTCATTTCTTTATTATCAGAATATCTTCTATATCCTTTTATTGAAGGCTCGATACTACATGTCGCTTTTGCTTTGGACTTTCCGCATGAGAAGTATTATTTTGGATTTCTATCAATTTCACTTATGGTTTTGTTTCTTCTGCCTCTCCTGAATCCTAAAGGAATATAGCTAGTGTTTGTTTTCGTTTTGAGAAGATGTGTTATCTGCTGTCTTCGCCTATAAAGGACGTGAACTTCTCTTTCCATAATATGACCTGGGTTCTGTTACCCTGTAACTGTAACCTGGATACTGAGACTTGGGTCCTGTATCCTGGATACTGTACCCCTGGCTATGACACCTTAATATTGAGTCTTGCACATCTTCACTTTAGTATCAAAATTGCTTGATACAATCACATAATCGTTTTCTGTATTATTGTCTTCCTTTACTGTAAACTAATTCATTCTATAATCTCTCTCTCGCAGCTGGTCACGAAGTTTGCTTGAATGCATTAGCTCTAAGCATCTTCTGCTCGCGTTGGAGCTATTATTATCTGAGATAAGAAGTTGCTATCGCTAATGCCAATCTTGCTTCTGCATTTCCTGACAACGTGTTCCCACTGATATCTAAATTAGAAAAATTCGTCAGGGACTTCCATTTCCGTTGTTGGTTATAATTGACTTCATTTCATCATATAGATTAATAATTTTCTTCTCTGGGTGATCCACACAAAAACTCTAGACCTTATTTTTTAAATAATGCAACGAATTTTAACTTTGAATCTTACTTTTCAACATCTTGCCTATTTTTTAACCAAACTTATTTCTTATGTATATGTTGAAAGCAAATCCTTACCTGTTACACGAACCTTGTTGAAAATAAATCTATTGTAGGAGAGGAAATGTGCTTTTCCATTGTTATATTTTTGTTAATATTAATTCATATAATTATTTTCTAATATCACTACATAGCTATGTAACTTTGTAATACTGCGTTATTTACTGCCGTTCAAAGCTGGGATGACAATAGTCTAATTTTAATCCTATTTCATAAGAGTATAACATGATTGTATGTTTAACTGTTTTTGGTACTGCTTCACTTATGTCATATCGTCTTCCTCTCTTATATATACGTATATATATATATATATATATATATATATATATATATTATATATATATATATATATATATATATATATATATCAAGTGGTATATTAACTTGATATACCACTAAACACACACATTATGCACCAAAGTGGTTGGGCCACTTACCTTTATTATCCTTCCTCCACACAAACCCCTATTTTCCTAATTTCCATCCTTACCTATCCTTCTTCCTTCCCCATCTTCCCAAAGCTCTGGTCAAAATGATGATAATATATATATATATATATATATATATATATATATATATATATATATATATATATATATATATATATATATATATATATATATATAGGGTCCACCTCTGGTGTACATTGTGGGACCCATAGCCTCGGGGAAGTGGATAAAAGGCTTCAAGGAAGAATATATATATATATATATATATATATATATATATATATATATATATATATATATATATGTGGTAAGATCATAGTAAAAATCAAATATAAGCAGGAAGACATATAAGGACAACACTACACCTCGTAGTTACCTTATAACACTTGACCTTTTTATGATGATGTAGGTAGTCAAGGATCCGTCAAACACAGTTTAAATTCTACCAAAGCTTTTAAGATTTTAACTTGCCTAATGTATCTTAAATTTAATTACCTATAAATGAAGCCAATTTGTACAATCCTAAAGCAATATTCATATTATTTTTAAAACTATTTTTTATGAAAAATGATTCTATTATATTTATCTCGACCATGGACCTACTTGATATAACTTTCTCAGCCTTTTGAAAATAAATTGGATGGTTAAAATCTCTCACGTGAATAAACAGCGCATTATAATCTTGTCGACTTCTAATGCTATATTTATGTTGTTTTAATCTTAGTTAAATTTTGACTGTAATAAACTTTTATCACATTTGTTACAGGAACTCGTGTAGACACATCCGTTAGCATTTTTTCGGGAATTTTTTATCAAAAGTTTTTTTTTTACGGTATCAAGATTTTTAAATACAATTTTGATATTAAAATTATTATATAGAAAAGTTATATCAAGCAAGTTTTCATGGTAAGAGAGAACCAACATATTTTTAGTTGAATAATGTTCGTTGTCCTTTTTTCATTTGTAAAAAGTATTTCTAGCAATTTTTAAAGCTTTTTCAATTAAGTGTTTTGGGTATTATAGATCATTAGCTTGATCATAAATCTTCAAAATTTCTTCATCTATGAACTCTGGGCTGCAAATACTCAAGCCTCTCAAAAACATTGATGAGAATACAGAAAGTTTACCTATTTTTTTTAAATTTTTAATTTAAAATCGTAGTTTCCTTAATAATTAAAACATCTGGAAAAGGCAGAGTTATTTTATTCAAACTCGGCAGTAAAATTTATGGAATGAGCTGTACTATTTAATTTAAGAATGAAATGGTTTTATCTATTTTCTTAGGCATAAGACATAAAACATCATCAGCATATCTGTACCACCCAGCTCTATTGTTTAAACTCCTTCCCAATAGATCTAAGTGGTGTAATCTCGTCCTTGTATGCCTTACTGATGATCTCTTATTTTACAGTTCCTTCATAATGTAAGAAATCACGAATACGCTTGGAAGTTCACTATTTTTCATAATGGTTGTTCTGCATATTGTGACATCTGTTTACTGTGATCTTATATAATATATATATATATATATATATATATATATATATATATATATATATATATATATATATGTCGTGCCGATTAGGTAAAACTTGCGATTTTGGCTTATATAGCAACGCTCATCTTGCCATATAAGACAAGTGAAAATTTGTGTATGCAATAATTTCGCCAAAATCATTCTGAACATAACGAAAAATATATTTCATTGTGTTTGTTTATTATTAAATTAATGTTAACGTATCTAAAATATATTTAGTTGGGTTAGGCAAAATTAAATTGCGCTTGTTGTAATAAGGTTAGGTAGGTTTTCAAAGTTTCTCTTGGTACAAAATTATAAATTTTACATTAACATAAATGAAAAAATATATCTTTAAACGTATAAGAAAATTTTAGGAAGGATTTAATTTTAGACGAGTTCTTGCTAATTGACCAGTTTTACCTAATCGGCACGACATATATATATATATATATATATATATATATATATATATATATATATATATATATATATATATATATTTATTTATATATATATATATTTATATATTATTGTACCCACGAACAAGTGGTATTGATCAGTAACAACACTGCGACTAGTCAAGGAGTCATGTTTTGTCCTGCCTCATGGTGGGCGAAAACTCATGACGCCTTAATCCACGGTGCAGGCCAAAGCAGCATGGGTTCGACTCCTTGACTAGTCGCAGTGTTGTTATTGATATATATATATATATATATATATATATATATATATATATATATATATAGGGAATAAGTCTGTTGAGTATACCTGGTAAAGTGTATGGTAGAGTTATTATTGAAAGAATTAGGAGTAAGACGAAGAACAGGATAGCGGATGAACAAGGAGGCTTTAGGAATGGTAGGGGTGTGTAGACCAAGTGTTTGCAGTGAAACATAAAGGTGAACAATATTTAGATAAGGGTAAAGAGGTTTATGGCATTTATGGATTTGGAAAAGGCATATGATAGGGTTGATAGGGGCCAATGTTGCAAATGAATGGAATAGGAGGTAGGTTATTGAAACCGGTGAAAAGTTTTTTAAAAGGATAGTGAGGCTCAGGTTATAGTATGTAGGCGAGAGAGGGATTATTTTCCAGTAAAAGTAGGCCTTAGACAGGGATGTGTGATGTCACCGTGGTTGTTCTATATATTTATAGATGGAATTGTAAGAGAAGTGAATGCTCGGGTGTTGGCAAGAGGTGTGGGTTAAAGATAAAAATCTAACACAAAATGGGAGTTGTCACAGTTGCTCTTTGCTGATGACACTGTGCTTTTGGGGGATTCTGAAGAGAAGTTGCAGAGGTTGGTGGATGAGTTTGGTAGGGTATGTAAAAGAAGGAAATTAAAAGTGAATATTGGAAAGAGTAAGGTGATGAGCATAACAAAAATATTAGATAACGGAAGATTGGATATCAGATTGGAGGGAGAGAGTATGGAGGAGGTGAATGTGTTCAGATATTTGGGAGTGGATGTGTCAGCAGATGGGTCTATGAAGGATGAGGTGAATCGTAGAATTAACGAGGGGAAAAAGGTGAGTGGTGCACTGAGGAGCTTGTGGAGACAGAGAACTTTATCCATGAAAGCAAAGAGGGGAATCTATGAGAGTATAGTTATACCAACACTCTTGTATGGGAGCGAGACATAGGTTGTGAATGTTGCAACAAGGAGAAGGCTGGAGGCAGTGGAGATGTCATGTCTGAGGGCAATGTGTGGTGTGAATATAATGCAGAGAATCCGTAGTTAGGAGATTAGGTGTGGGATTGCCAAAACTATTATCCAGAGAGCTGAGGAGGGGTTATTGAGATGGTTTGGACATATAGAGAGGATGGAACAAAATATAATGACTTCGAGAGTGTATAAATCTGTAGTGGAGGGAAGGCGGGGAGAGTCGGCCTAGAAAAGGTTGAAGGGAGGGGGTAAAGGAGGTTTTGGATGCGAGGGGCTTGGACTTCCAGCAAGCGTGCGTGAGCGTGTTAGATAGGAGCGAATGGAGACAAATGGTTTTTAGGACTTGACGTGCTGCTGGAGTGTAAGCAAGGTAACATTTATGAAGGGTTTCAGGGAAACCGGCAGGCCGGTTTTGATTCCTGGAGATGGGAAGTACAGTGCCGGCACTCTGAAGGAGGGGTGTTAATGTTGCAGTTTTGTAGCTGTAGTGTAAGTACGCCTCTGGGAAGACAGTGATGGAGTGAATGATGAAAGTTTTTCTTTGTAGGGGCACCCTGCCTTGGTGGGAAACGGCCTATGAGTTAAAAAAAATAAAAAAATAATGTGGGTTTCTTATTTCGTAGGTCAGCTTTAAGATCACAGTGACCTACGAGTAATATGAAAAGCAATTTGAGTTTCTCGAAGTCTACCTGTGCGGCTCCCTACCACCTGATCTCACCTTCAAGAGCAGTTTAGCTTTCATCAAGAGTGAGTTTCCACGTTGCTGCTGCTCAGCTCATCTCCTGTTGTGTTCTTAACTGATTTATGTTGCAGCACACATTTTTGTGAGAGGGGTACACTGTGTATGTTGTTTTTCTGTGAATTCGTATTCACAGACCTTAAATGGGATATAAATATTGTTGTCTTTTATTGTTGTGCTTTTAACATATCTTGTCATACCATGATATTAAGTCTAGCTCATGTCACCGTAAAGTTGTTTCAGTATCTACGCACGTCGTAGCATAGGATATTTGTAAATACCTGAGCTTAGACTCAGTGATTGGGTTATTTGATCTTTTCTACTATAAGATGTTTTGAGGTCAGTTTTATAGCAAAAATATACGAAGAAAGCTGGTGAAAGCAAGGTGAATGCTTAGTAATAAAAGTAGAATTACCGACAATATGTTAGGTAAAACGACACATGTGCAACTATGCAACTATGCAACTAATGCATCCACCTCGACGTTGATGTCTGTGTACTGGCTGGTATTCTCTCCTGTATCTGTGTCTACCATTCTGTGTTATTTAGCACAGCTTGGTTGAATATTTACCTTTATTTTACAAGCAAACCTCTTACGAAGTGTAAAGCAAAATGATCTCATTATAGATGTAAATTTGATACTGTGTACATTGTACAGTCCAGAACTATTATATATTTAATATCAAATATGTTAGTCCCTAAATCATTGTTATCATTTATACTCCAGCTTGTTTACATTACTGGACCTCTTATTTCATGAATAATTTGATTTGTTAATCCTTAATCACAAGTTTTAACGACTATATATTTTAAGTATGATGCTGACATTTCCCACTCATTTTCATGGGCGTAAATGTGACATGTTTAAAGAAGAAATAACAAAAAACTATAAGGTTTATGCTACAAGGGACAAATTTTTTTATTTAATTGCATTACGATTAGCATACAGGATAGCAATTGTATTAATGTTGGTAGAATTAAGACAATATGTTATAAAAGGACACAAAAGTAATTTAAAGTGACATTTTTTTGTGGCAACGTTTCGATTTAAAGCCGGAGAGCGAAAAGTTGCCACAATAAATGTCACATTAGTTCACTTGTGTCCTTTTATTTAGGATAGCAATTATTGGAAAATAATGAAAATGTTCTGTCTAGTCTCTCTGATAATTGTAATATTATTCTGTTATTAGAAGCAATTAACAGCATTTAGACCTGACTAGAAATAACATATATTATTAGTTAAAGGGTTACGGTTGTTCATTAGATGATAATTGTGAATTATCAATTAAGGCGTATAGTAAAATATACCAATTTAACTTTATTCCGTCATTAGCAAGCATCTTCCTGATCACTTAAACACAGCTGCGTTTCAACAAGTAATTATACGTGTCGTTACTGTGATGACAAAAGGAGTTTTGCCATCCTTGGTTTAATAAATTTAAGCAATAAAGCGTTCTTGAAAACCAAAAAAGAAGTTTATATTTCTGGGTATTTGAAGATTACACAAACAATATTGTATGGTATAAATCTTCTTAACAAATTAAATAAAACATAATTATTCTTGCTAAATAAACTACTGTGGAACACTAAGGGGTGCTCCTACTTTTCTTGCCGACTGAGGAGAAGAAACTTTTTTTTTATATTTTATTTAAGAAACAGGTATATGTTTTTACATAATGGAAATTTAAAATATGAACGTTATAATTAAAATAATTTCAAAGCTAAT
>WNWK01050093.1:0-12973 GCA_009830355.1 Cherax destructor | reverse complement strand
TTTTTGGGAAAAATCGACTGCGCTTTAGGAGGAGGGGTTGCTCTTTTCCATGTAAATGATTCTGATGGAAGTGTCGAGAGTCAAGTGTTGATAGAAGTGTCGACAATCTTATCTTGACAGGGGATGAAAGAGGGACGAGAGGAGTCTCCTCTCGACTCTTAATCTGAGGAGGAGTCGGTCGAGGAGATTCAAGGAGGTCAAGGCGGCTCTGAAGGGTAAAAGGGAAAGAGGAAAGATAATGTGGGAGAAAGAAGGAAGATGGAGGATTAGAAGAGTGGAGAATGTGTGAAGAAGCTAGAGAGAGAAGGAAGAGGGACTAGGAGAGAAGAAAGAGGGACCAGGGAGAAGAAAGAGGGAGGAGGGAAAGACGAGGAGAGAAGAGGGTAAGGAAGGACAGAAGCGTCACGTACTTGGTCTATGAATAATAAATAAAGACTTGATAGATTCAGAGCATGAGATCCTGGCTAAGCACAATAAAAACAAACCCCAGACTTTATACAAGATTTTCGTTAAAGTGGTGGTCGAAAGTCGCGTGTTTACATTTTGAAGACGGGATGTTTCTTGACAACACACTCTTAGTTGAGGTACACGATATAATTAGACACGTAATACAAGTTATTATCAGGTGTGACTACACAAAATATACTTTTAAATGTAATGAGACACTATTTCGATTAAAGAAGACTGTTCACTCAGACATTCGTGTTCTCTGAGTGACGTGCTTTCTGAAGGCGTCTGTTCTCTGACAGATGTGTGTTCTCTGACAGACTTGTATGTTACTGAGAGTATTCTGGTGCCTCTCAGATAGACCCTACCAAAGCTCAAATTTAATTAGCTTTCCTTATTTTTTTCTGATAAGTCTGAGTTTCGTTCTAGTTAAGGAACGTATCTACTATCATTATTTGGCTCAAAAACAGAGGAGGTGCTACATATATATGACATTTACATTATATTTAGGAGAGCTTAAGATGGTGCCGACACATTTCCTCTATATTAAATCACTGGAGCCTACAGTTTCCCTGATCTTGACAGTTCTTTGCTCTCCACGAAATATGATGATCACCTTACATATGCCAATTTTTTACACCCCTACACGAGTTGTTACCCTATTGCACTTTCTTCTTTTTCTTCTCTTCTTACTCATAGCCTTTCTTCATCCCTCCTCCCAGTCGGGTTCTTACCCCGTCTATTCCCCACTTCCAATGGCCCTCATTCCCTCCCTTTCACTAATTTTCCCTGTCCTCGTTTTTGTGTGTGTGTGTGTGTGTGTGTGTGTGTGTGTGTGTGTGTGTGTGTGTATAAACTAGAACGTCACTGGGAGCTACAGTGATCCCACAAGCAACAAACTTCACTGGGAGCTCAGTGATCCCACAAAACAAGCAGCACACGTCACTGGGAGCTCAGTGATCCCACAAAACAAGCAGCACACGTCACTGGGAGCTCAGTGATCCCACAAAACAAGCAGCACACGTCACTGGGAGCTCAGTGATCCCACACAAAACAAGCAGCACACGTCACTGGGAGCTCAGTGATCCCACACAAACAAGCAGCACACGTCACTGGGAGCTCAGTGATCCCACAAAAAACAAGCAGCACACGTCACTGAGAGCTCAGTGATCCCACACAAAACAAGCAGCACACGTCACTGGGAGCTCAGTGATCCCACACAAAACAAGCAGCACACGTCACTGGGAGCTCAGTGACCCACACAAAACAAGCAGCACACGTCACTGGGAGCTCAGTGATCCCACACAAAACAAGCAGCACACGTCACTGAGAGCTCAGTGATCCCACAAAACAAGCAGCACACGTCACTGGGAGCTCAGTGATCCCACACAAAACAAGCAGCACACGTCACTGGGAGCTCAGTGATCCCACACAAAACAAGCAGCACACGTCACTGGGGCTCAGTGATCCCACACAAAACAAGCAGCACACGTCACTGGGAGCTCAGTGATTCAGAAGCAACACATGCAGCAGTAGAAGCACCAAACATGTTCAATAAGTGAGCGTCGGAGGTAAAAAAATAGCCTTGCCAGGTATTTCCCAGCGGCCGAGCACCGTAATTGCACGCGGGACTTGTGTGCCGTCTTGCAGCCAATATTTGTCAACACCGTGGTTGGGGGATTGCAACGCGTCTGCACCGGGATCAAATCACGCTCGCAGCAACAAGTTTAATGTAAGACCGATATTAAGAAGGAAACTCGTCAACACATTCTCGCATGGTGTGTGAAAAACATGATATGCACGTTCTACACTTGCCAGACCACACCTAGCTGGCAGATTTTACCCACCCATTGGGCTAATTAATGTTCTTAGTATCGGCTCACTACAACACACATTAGTATTTTTCCTGTTTTTTTTTTCTTATTACAGCAGTGTCACCTCACACGTAATCAGTGAAGACTTTGTTACGTCACTCAAAGGACGTGGACCACTAGGCGTTCCCTACTGTTCTCAACGTTTTAGTCAGATTAAAAGTGACAGGTGAGATGAAGGCTAATTTGTCAACACAGCTGATAATCCACACAAATTTTATTTATTATGAATGAATGTAGTTAATACAATCCTTGACCTCTATTCAACTTGTGATCATTAATATTTCTAACATAGCTTGATTATATTACACTTCATAGAACCACTGGTCTGCATGTTACAACTTTCTCAGCTTTTAATTATTCAATGGGTTGAGTAAAATTTCTCACATGAATAAATAGAGCGTTATATTCTTGACCAGTTTTAATGTCATATTTATTTTGCTGTGGTTGTAGTTCAAGACTTTTCAGTTTGATCAAAATAAAATGCATGACATTTTGTATATGGAATCTTACAGACAGCCATCAGCATTTGAGGAAATTTCGGTCCAATGATAAACATAACTATGAAAAACTGTACACACGGAATTAATACCAGTGAACAGACTAACAGCTATATATCACTACTTATTATATAAAAAAGTCTAAACAACTATATTATACTAGCTGGTTTAATGAAATGAAAGAGGATATGAAAAGACCTGAAACACACTAACAAATCCGGTCTCTGGAAAACTGACCAAGCCAGGGTTACTGTCCTAAGTAAACCAAATGAACCATTAATCCAGCCTGCTGAAACAACCAATTTAGCAAATGACTTCTTTTCTATTATACATACACAGGGTCAAGCCTAGCCAACGAATACTACAATTATATAAATACATGAATTAATTTATACAGCTCTTAAATACAATAAATATCAAATTTGCCTCTTCAGAGACCTTAGGAAAGTTTTCGATTCAGTAGACCACAGCATCCTGCATCGTAACCTATTATATACATATATATTTCAACACGTCGGCCATCTCCCACCGAGGCAGGGTGACCCAAAACAGAAACACTTTCACCATCTTTCACACATCAGTCTTTGCAGAGGCCCTCAAATATGACAGTTCAAATGTAACTCCAAACAGCAAATACCCCAAATCCTTCCTTTAAAGTGAAAGCATTGTACTTTCCACCTCCAGGACTCAAGTCCGGCTAACCTGTTTCCTTGAATCCCTTCACAAAATATGTTGCAAACCTTTGCACTTTTCTAGTTTTTTATGTGTTTGGGCTAGGTGGGTTCCAAACTGGTGCTGCATACCCCAATATGGGCCTAACGTAAAAGGTGTAAAAGGGTTATGAACGATTCCTTATTAAGATGTCGAAATGCTGTTCTTAGGTTTGCTAGGCGCCCGTATGCTGCAGCATTTATTTGGTTGATGTGGGGCCTCGGGAGATGTGCCTGGTGTTTACTCACCCAAAGATTTTTTCCTTGAGTGAGGTTTGAAATCTCTGGCCCCTAGACTGTACTCCGTCTGCGGTTTTTTTCCCCCTTTCCCCCAAATTTTTCATGACTTTGCATTTGGGGGGTTAACTCCAGGAGCCAATTGGGGACCGGGCCCTTGAAACCTGTCCAGACCCCCTTTGTAGTTCCCCTGGTCCTCGTCCGATTGAATTCTTCACTCAACTTCACATCATCTGCAAACAGGGACACTTCGGAGGCTTTTCCCTTCCGTCATGTCGTTCACAAATACCAGAAACAGCACCGGTTCCTAGGACTGACCCCTGTGGAACCCCACCGTCACAGGCGCCCACTCTGACACCTGCCACGTACCATGACTCGCTGCTGTCTTCGACAGGTATCCCTGACCCAACTGGAGTGCCTTCCCTGTTATCCCTACCTGGTCCTCCAGCTTTTGCACTAATCTCTTGTGTGGAACTGTGTCAAACGCCTTCTACAGCCCAAGAAAATGCAATCTACCCCCCTCTCTCTTGTTTACTGCTGTCACCCTGTCATAGAACCCCAGTAGGTTTGTGAAAAGGTTTTTCCCGTCCCTGAAACCGTGTTGGCTGTCGTGATAAGCTATTCCTTTCTAGGTGTTCCCCCAACTCTTCTCCTGATAATCTTCTCCATGACTTTGCATACTATACATGTCAGTGACACTGGTCTGTAGTTTAATGCTTCATGTCTGTCTCCTTTTTAAAATTGGGACTACATTTGCTGTCTTCCATTCCTCAGGTAATCCCCCTGTTTCGATAGATGTGTTGAATATTGTTGTTAGGGTACACATAGTGCCTCTGCTCCCTCTCTCAAGACCCATGGAGAGATGTGATCCGGCCCCATCGCCTTTGAGGTATCTAGCTCACTCAGCAGCCTCTTCACTTCTTCCTCGGTTGCATGTACTGTGTCCAACAAATGGTGGTGTACCCCACCTTGTCTTTCTGGAGTCCCTTCTGTCTCCTCGGTGAACACTTCTTTGAATCTCATGTCGAGTTCTCACACACTTCGCGGTCGTTTCTGTGATCTCTCCTCCTTCCTTCCTTAGCCTGATCACCTGGTCCTTGACTGTTGTTTTCCTCCTGATGTGGCTGTACAACAGCTTCGAGTCAGATTTGGTTTTCCTGCTGTCATTTTCGTACTGTGGTTGGGCCTCCCTTCTTACCTGTGCATATTCATTTCTGGCTCTACGACTGCTCTCCTTATTTTCCTGGGTCCTTTGCCTTCTATACTTCTTCCATTCCCTAGCACACTTGGTTTTGTCCTCCTGCACCTTTGGGTGAACCACGGGCTCATCCTGGCTTTTTCATTATTTCTGTTACCCTTGGTACAAACCTCTCCTCAGCTTCCTTGCATATTGTTGTCACATATTCCATCATCTCGTTTACTGACTTCCCTGCCAGTTCTCTGTCCCACTGAACCCCGTTTAGGAAGTTCTTCATGCCCGCGTAGTTCCCTTTCTTGTAGTTTGGCTTCATTCTTTGGCCTTTCTGCTTCCCTCCACTTGTAACTCTACTGTGTATTCGAAGCTTAAACCACAATCACTGGCCCCAAGGGGTGTTTCATATGTGATGTCCTCAATATCTGCACTACTCAAGGTGAATACTAGATCCAGTCTCGCTGGTTCATCCTCTCTCTCTCTCTGGTAGTGTCCTTACGTGTTGGTACATGAAGTTTTTCAGTACCACCTCCATCATCTTAGCCCTCCACGTTTCTTGGGCCCCATGTGGCTCCAAGTTCTCCCAACGATTTCCTTGTGGTTGAATTCACCCATGATCAGTAGCTTTGCCCTGCTCGCATGAGCCCTTCTGGCCACTTCAGCCAGTGTGTCAACCATCGCTCTATTACTCTCATCATACTCTTGCCTTGGCCTCCTGCTGTTCTGTGGTGGGTTATACATCACTGCAATTACCACCTTGGGATCTCCAGACTGAAGCGTTCCTACTATGTAATCTCTGCTTCTTCTGTCCTCTTCCAGCTCATCAACAATCGGTTTTTGATCATATCCTACTTGTCTTTTCAGGATCTGATATCCCGTTGGATATCAGATCCTGAGGAAAGACAGAGGGAACAGAGGGGGGGGGGAGGGACGTGATCAAAAAACCCATGGGATTTTGATGAGCTGGGGAGAGGAGACAGAGGAGTGTGTTTTTGTGTGTGTGTGTGTGTGTGTGTGGGGGGGGGGGGGGGGGAGAGAGAGAGAGAGAGAGAGAGAGAGAGAGAGAGAGAGAGAGAGAGAGAGAGAGAGAGAGAGAGAGAGAGAGGAGAGAGAGAGAGAGAAAAGGGTGCCGAATAACAAGGAAATTGTGTATGCAATAACTTCAAAAAACATTTTGAACCTAAGAAAAAAATATATTTTAAATTTTGTTTGTTTATTATTAAATTATTGTAAACTTATATAAAAAATATTTAGTTGGGTTTGGGTAAATTAAACTGCGCTTTTAAATAAGGTTAAGTTTTCTAAGGTTCTTTTGGTACAAAATTATTATTTTTTATATTAACATAAATAAAAAAAATTTTTAAACGTATAAGAGAAAATTTTAGAAAGGACTTAATTTTAAACGAGGTTTTTCTAATTACCCGTTTTACCTATTCCCCGACTTATATATGCCAACCCTTCCTGGGATCAAATCTAAATGAATCCCCATTCCACAGGGGGTTTTGCTAAGATTTATGTTATCTTAAATGTTTATACAACGGGAAAAAAATGCACACATGCCCCACTGCAAAGTATTAAATAAGTTCCATTTCACACTCAGGAGAGGGCTACCGTCCCTCCCTGAGTAAATGATGCATGCGAAGAAATATTATAATAAAGACAATTTTACAAGATATCAATGCTCATTATTTTCTACATAATCAGAAATAATATACGAGACCTGTGTGAATACAACTCGTAATCTGCACTGACCATAGCCAAATGAACACACACACAACTCGTAGGTAAAATAATATCTATGGATAAATATTCACTGGAAATCATAATGCTTATCATTTTCTTCAGTTTAAACGGCGAACACATTTCCTCGTTCATTAAAATTTTAACTGTGATACCAACAGATTTACATCACTTAAAAACAACGAAAACACCATTTTGTCTACAGCTGCTTGGCTACATTAGCACTTACTGTTTATGCTTTTTGACCAATTTCCATTCATCTGTTAACTCATATTTTATACTAGCTTAAATCACACATGTATGTCTCTAAACAGTAAACAAACTAGACTTATAAAATCAATAGCAGGGCGCTCCACAGAAATGAGAGAGTTTGTGCTGTGCAATCGCTATCTTTTTTTATAATGCATCACACCACTGAAAAAAAACGGGAACTTCTTGGGTGAGGGTTAGCTGGATTAATAAAATGGCATTGCAAGAAATACTAAAAATATAAGTAAACAAACATCAATCATAACTTGTTTTAGCCAGATATTGTGATAAGTGAGAACTAATTCATGCAATATTATAATTTACTTTCATTTACCAATTTTCTTGGAGGTTCTCACACAACATTAATAACAATGGGTATACTACTTTATAAATGTAATTTTAAATCTCTATTTTTTATTACTTATTCTAAACTAGAAGCTACCTCACCAAAATGAGGTGTGAGGAAATTTAAGGTGTGAGGTAATTAAGGTGTGAGGGTATGAAAGGGATGGTTGTATGGGATTCACCTGCGGTGTGAATAGTGAGGATGTTGGGGGATTTTCCCCTTTAAAGGGAAAAAACGGGGTGGAGGTTTAGATGGGACTCACGGGAGAAGTAAGGACGTTGGATGATACTCTAAGTACCTGGGATAAGGACTCACCTGAGGGGGGGGTGCTGGAGAAAGGATTCACTTGAAGTGGTGGGGTCCTGGGGAAGGACCCCACAAAGAAGGAGGGTGTTGGGAAGGGCTCACATTAAAAGAAGGGTGGGTGCTGGAGGATTCACATGAGAATGGAGTAGGATGCTAGGGGGTGGAACTCATATGGGAAGGGGTAAGGTGTTGGAATGGGACTCACCTGAGGAAGAGGGGTGGGATACAGGGTAAAGGTCTTACCTGGGAAAGATGGGATACTGAGGAAAGGTCTACCTTGAGTAAAGGGGTGTAGGGTTCTGGGGTCAGGAATCACCTAACAGAGTGAGAAAACATGAGGTGGGTGCTAGGACTAGCCTAATAAAGAGGCTAGAGTACTAAGGAAAGGACTCACCTAAGGAGGTGGTGCTGTTCTAGGACTCACCTGAGGTGGTGGAGTTCTGGGAGGAATTACCTGAGGTGGTGGGGTTCTGGGGAAGGACTCACTTTAGGTGGTGGGGTTCTGGGGAAGGACTCGCTTTAGGTGGTGGGGTTCTGGAGGAAAGACTCACTTTAGATGGTGGGGTTCTGGGGAAAGGACTCACTTGAGGAGAAGGGGTGGGGTGCCTGGAAAGAACTCACCTGAGGAGAAGGGGTGGGGCTGAGGCGGTGCATGCAGAGGAGTTTGTTGTCCTTGGACCCTCCATGACCGTGGCTCACCGCATCCTAATCTGCAACAAGACAACATTAATCAATCTTTATGTATCCCGTCATTTTGCTGCATCACAACACCTCAATATACAATACGTTGAACACCCTAACGCACAACTTACTGAATAATTAAATAATTCAATACTGGTTTGGGGCCTGGAACCTCCTACAGGTAAAATACAATAATATACTCGTATACAAAACATTAGCCCAACTCCTCAGAAATAATATATATACCCATTAGACAATATTCCTCAAGTGGCATGCTAAGTTTTGAAATTTTTAACAGCCTGTAGGCGAATAGTGGGCATATGGTGTTTTAACTATCTAATAATCAGAACGCAAACAGTAGTAGTAAACAGAGGCCTCCACAATAAAAACTCTGTTCACAGAGGCACAGTACTTATTCCCATCCTTTTCTTCATTCTCACATCCGATATAGACAGAGAGAAATTATAGCATGTGATGAAACAAGAATTTGTATTTGAGTGGTATGCATGGAGGACACTGCAAACCTCCAGGTTGATGCAAACCTAGACTTCCTTTGCCCACAGACAACAATAGGTTCAATGATGAGGACAGATTTCAGTTATTCTGTTATGAAAAACTGAGGAAATAAAAACTAGAACAGACCAAACTAACCACGGAACAGAAAGAAAAACTAACGTGATAATGTCAGAGGATCTCACGTTCAAAAGCTAACAACAGTAATAGAATGGATAACAAGAACCTTCTAAACAAGATTTGCCCAGCTAATGATAATTCTCTTTAACTTGTTCTCTCTAGGCTGGAATATTGGTGTATATTAATAGCGCCTAGGCAGGCGAAACTGCAGAGGACCCTCAGTGCACGTGTAAATTCAGTAACGCACCTAAATTGCTGGGAACATTTGGAGTACCTTGACCTGTACGCCTTGGAATGCAGACGAGAAAGATTCATTATAGTTTACAACTAAAAATAATAGAGGGATTAGTCCTAAACTTGCACACAGAAATAACTCCCTAAGAAAGTAATAGGTTCGCCAGCCGGTTCGAAATACTCCTAATAAAAAGCAGAGGTACCATGAGTACACTCAGCGATAATACAATAAGAGTAAGAGGACCAAGCCTTTTTAACGGCTTCCCATCATACAAAAAGGGAATCACCAACAAACCCCTTGCTGTCTAGAGAGAACTTTAAGTTCCTCATGCCAGTTCCTGAACAGCAGAGCTGTCGTTCATACGCTTGACCTCATACGACCAACAGTAACAGCCTGCTTGATCAGGTCTTGATCCACTAGGACTTGTCTTGGACCTAGAAACGGATACGTGAGCTCTAAAGAAGTCTTCAGGTATCCTTCAGGGCTACTTCCTGGGGTCTCTTTTATAAGTAACACACTTGTCTGTATGCTTCAAAACATTTGTGAGGACATTTGAAAACATTCTATTCATGACTGAAAACATTACATCTGTTAATGGTTTCAGGGATATATAAAGCACGGCTTCTAAGATTCATTCTACACATCAAACATCTCTACTGTATATGAACCATTTCACAGAATCAATAATAATATTTACATCCGTGTCTGAAATAAAGTTTGACACTAAAAAACACTTCGAAACTTGCAGCGTAACCAATATTCCTAGGCTGACCATACAAGTCAGTATGGTATCAATGATAATTTTGAGTTTTAAAGACTTCACCGTGGTCAGCACCCACTCCCGGTTACCCTCACCCACTCCACTATGACCAACACCGATACCCTGCTACTCTACCGTCACCCACTCAACCGTCACTAACGAATCCCCAAACCAACAAAATCCCAACATAAATACAACTAAACCTAAATAATCAGAACACTAGAAATTATTATGACAAAAAATAACTTCTTCCAAATAATCAGAGAAAAACGAGCCAAACAACGTAACGTAAAACAGGTCAAAACCAAGTCACCCACCCCTCAATGACCTGACTTGTTAGCACGAGTCCAGGTTACCACGGCAATTAACTGCACTTCTTGTCCTACATCACATTATTCACGCTGTTGATATCGCCGGGAGAGCCTTTGAAGTGATTAAAAAGAAATAAAAAGTTGAGTTGAAGGTTCATGAGCTGATATTTTGAGCAACGAGACTATATGGGATTTTAAGCATACAGATCTGAGCATTTCTCTAACAGTTCTGATGGGTATACTATTACCTTGTAACTACTTGTTGATAATTGCAGGGATCATCACCCTTGCGGCCCGGGTTCAGGAAAGCCTCCTGGCTGACGACATAATAAATGGAATACAAGTTTCATGAATTTACATGTGACGTGGACAATATACTGAACTTTTAAGTTTGATATCTCTAGAGTGAATAATGAAATACATACTGATACAGTGCAGAGGTTCAGGAAAAGAATCCAGGAAAAATGAGGTGATAAGTGATGGATATTTGCGAAATGCTGGTTCAATTAAATTAATGTCAAATCCGTCTCTGCGAATTAAAAAAATGCAGAACACAATGGGCACAACTGCCAGACTGTTAACAAACACAGAACAAACAAAACATCCTGTATACAACACACATACCAGCATACAGCGCCAAATTAATAAACAATATATTGCAGGTACAGCTCGAATGCAAGCTGCCCCTATTTTTTTTTGAGATCAACTGTGGAAAAATACGTATATGTTAAATATTGGTTGCATTACACTACAGGTTCCAATAACTTGTACTCACATATTTGAGTTTATGAGTATAGAAAATTACTCCTGGCCCAGTCTCAATCCCCGCAGACCGGTAATAATGTTTTCTGGCCCTTTGAACCTTATCGTACCGTACTACTGTTAAAGCTATGCATGGAGTTTGCCTATATCACTCCACATTTAATTCATTCTACTCGCCCACAATTTCCAACGTAACCCTGACACCACCTGACATCAGAAGCCACTGATACCATGCCCATGCATTCTGCCCAAGCTCAGATTCATGAAACTCCATATTCATCAAAAATTACAAATCACTGTCTCGTTGTCATGTCAAATGTTATTCGTCCATATATTACCATGTGGTAATATATACCTGCTTATAAGCTTCCTGTTTACTGGGTATATACATATGTAACTTTATTCCTCTGAGAAGGGTGTCTGGTGTGGTGTAGTTGAAGCCTAGCATGAATGAGTTGGCTGTTTTTGTTTGGGTTTCGTGAATGCGAACTCCCATTTATAGTATATCAAATTAAATTTCCTTTTAAACGAGTTACAAGAATGTATCTTGAGCTTGTGTACAGATTCCCTCTCAAATATGTTATCGTCAAGTAACTGAGGATAACATTGCACGGCCCTCTTTAGATGACGTCATCCAGTATTGCATCAGCCAAAGGTATCGTGTAGAAACTGGGATGGAAGTTTGTTTCTGGATACCATGAAGGTTGCACCTCGCAGTGTATCAGCACATGGTTGTGTTTCCTTTTGCTACTGGATATAGTCACTGCCCGACTAACAATCAAATGTGGAATATTCGAATGACCGACATAAAGGTTAAGTACCAGTGTTAAGTTAGGATATTAAATTAGAAAAGTGTTAATAATTACGTTAGGAATTTTGCCATTACTAGATTAGTTGTCATTAAATTAGCTTGTCGTACTGCTGCGTATAATTTAGAAAAAACTATAAATTTGTTTTTTAATAGTTTGATAGGTTCTTAAAAAGTGAACAATGTTTAGTGTGCCTATTTATAATTACCTTTTCAGGCTTCTTTTAAGATACTCTTAACACCCGTGCCTTTTGTACTGCCTCGGGGGCGGTGACCCCAAAATCATTGCAAGGCATACGAAGACATAGTACAGAGTATGAAAAAAAAGTAACTCACTGTGGTTTTAGCTTCATCTATGTCCACTGGTTAGTGGTCTCTGCTGTCAAGCAATCCCTATTTACTCTCAATTCTGCATATTTTGTACCTGACCTAAAGTCGATAATCCCGTCATATGTGGTAATTATATAAAGCCCATGATGCTTGTGCTGGTTGTCACTAGGATAGTGCATGTATTCTTCAGTATATTATGAATTTGCATGGCATATATTAATATATGTACGAACTGTATTTAGATGTATTATGGCGATTAAATTTCTCTCCATCTTCCCCTCTTTTTTCCCTATCCTATTTGTAATTTTTATTGCTCTGCTCTGTGATGATGTAGGTATCTCCATAAAAATTCCGTTTTTTATGTGTATTAGATAGGTCATCTTGCTTGATGATGATTCCCAAGTAATAGAAACTTAACTCTGCTGGAACAATTCCACTCATGCTCCCATAATTCGTGACCCTTTAATGGAAAACTTGATATCCTCATTGCCTTACTAAAGTCTCTCACACCAGGCTGAAAGATTTCAACACTTATGTTACCCACCCTTTGTAATCGAATTTAAGGGAAAAACATGGCTATCTTTTATTCATATTATGTAAATATAATATAGAATAGGGTAGCATCACACTGCTGATGTATCCAATATACGTATGTCACGCCGAATAGGTAAAACTTGCTATTTTGGTTTAAGTAGACAAAATCGCAAGCGAAAATTTGTGTATGCAATAATTTCATAAAAATCATTCTGTGTACGGGTTGTACTTATAACGGCTGCATCACGGCTGTTCACGTGATTTCCAACCTCTGCCCATGTGATCTGGCATCAGCCAATGATAGGCCTGCCTTTGAATGCC
>WNWK01050092.1:0-12973 GCA_009830355.1 Cherax destructor | reverse complement strand
TGAAAAACTATTTTTTTGAAAAATATACCTATGAGTAAGCTCACTAAAAGAAAATCATAAAATTTTGCTTACTTTTCCTATAAATTTCAATTGCAGTAGAAATTCTATTTAAAAGTGTGAAAATCTAAGTATTTTAGCTGAAAAATGAGTTTTCAGAAAAAATCAAATCGCTCTAAAACGTCGAAATATGCAATAAAATAGATTTTAGCACATTTTTCTTAGCTTTTAATGTTTCAGGTATATTTCGAAAATAATATGAAATATTCTTAAAAATTGATTTTTAAAGATATTTAATGGGTTTTTTTTTAAAATATGTAAATAATTATTATATATTAAAAAATGCTATAAAACTTGAGTTTATTGCATTTTTGACGATTTAAGGCATTTTAAAGGGATTTTTTTGAAAAACTTTTTTTAAAAAATATACCTATGAAAAGCTTCCTAAAAGAAAATCATAAAATTTTGTTTACTTTTCCCATAAATTTCAATTGCAGAGAAATTCTATTTAAAAGTGTGAAAATCTAAATATTTTAGCTAAAATGAGTTTTCCCAGAAAAGCACTAAACCGCTCTAAAACGTCGAAATATGCAATAAAATACGATTTTAGCACATTTTTCTGAGTTTTTAATGTTTCATGTATTTTTCGAAAATAATATGAAATATTCTATAAAAATATTGATTTTTAAAATTTTTAAGGGATTTTTAAAAATATGTAAATAATTAATAAATATTAAAAAATGCTATAAAACTTGTTTTTATTGCATTTTTTGACGATATAAGGCATTTTGATTTTCTGAGCTTTTTTAATGTTTCATGTATATTTTAAAAATAATATGAAATATTCTATAAAATTTGATTTTTAAAGATATTTAATGGGTTTTTTAAAAATATGTAAATAATTAATATATATTCAAAAATGCTATAAAAACTTGAGTTTATTGCATTTTTTGGACGATTTAAGGCATTTTAAAGGATTTTCTGAAAAACTATTTTTTAGATAAATATACCTATGAAAGAGCTTCCTAAAAGAAAATCATAAAATTTTGTTTACTTTTTCCCATAAATTTCAATTGCAGTAGAAATTTATTTAATAGTGTAAAATTTAATTTTAGCTGAAAAATGATTTTTTGCCAGAAAAGGACTCAAACCCTCTAAAACGGGAAAATATGAATAAAATGCGATTTTAGCACATTTTTCTGAGCTTTTTAATGTTTCATGTATTTTCGAAAATAATATAAATATTCTATAAAATATTGATTTTTATAGATTTTTAATGGGATTTTTAAAAATATGTAAATAATTAATAAATATTCATAAATGCTATAAAACTTGATTTTATTGCATTTTTGACGATTTAAGGTATTTTAAAATTTTCTGAAAACTATTTTTTAGATAAAATATACCTATGAGTAAGCTTCCTAAAAGAAAATCATAAAATTTTGCTTACTTTTACCATAAATTTCAATTGCAATAGAAATTCTATTTAAAAGTGTGAAAATCTAAGTTGTTTTAGCTAAAAATGAGTTTTGTCAGAAAAGCATCAAACCGCTCTAAAACGTCGAAATATGCCATAAAATGCGTTTTACACATTTTTCTGAGCTTTTAATGTTTCATGTATTTTTCGAAAATAATATGAATATTCTATAAAAATATTGATTTTTATAGATTTTTAATAGGATTTTTAAAAATATGTAAATAATTAATAAATATTCAAAAATGCTATAAAACTATATTTTATCGCATTTTTTGACGATTCAAGGCATTTTCATGGATTTTCTGAAAAACTATTTTTTTAGTTAAGTATTTAAGCTGAAAATGAGTTTTGCCAGAAAAGCACTCAAACCGCTCTAAAACGTCGAAATATGAATAAAATAAGATTTTAGCCAATTTTTCTGAGCTTTTTTTCATGTATATTTCGAAAATAATATGAAATATTATATATAAATATTGATTTTTATAGATTTTTAATGGGATTTTTAA
Source organism: Cherax destructor (assembly GCA_009830355.1). Lineage (NCBI taxonomy): Eukaryota > Metazoa > Arthropoda > Malacostraca > Decapoda > Parastacidae > Cherax > Cherax destructor. The sequence goes on along the minus strand of WNWK01050092.1, from coordinate 10,993 downwards.
AATATGTAAATAATTAATAAATATTAAAAATGCTATGAAACTTGATTTTATTGAATTTTTGACGATTTAAGGCATTTTCAAGATTTTGTGAAAAACTATTTTTCCTAAAAATTTGCTTACTTTTCCCATAAATTTCAATTGCAAGAAATTCTATTTAAAAGTGTGAAATCTAAGTATTTTAGCTAAAATGAGTTTTGCCAGAAAGCACTCAAACCGTTAAAACGTCGAAATATGCAATAAAATACGATTTTAGCACATTTTCTGAGCTTTTTAATGTTTCATGTATTTTTCGAAAATAATATGAAATATTCTATAAAAATATTGATTTTTATAGATTTTTAATGGGATTTTTAAAAATATGTAAATAATTAATAAATATTAAAATGCTATAAAACTTGATTTTATTGCATTTTTGACGATTTAAGGCATTTCAAGTTTTCTGAAAACTATTTTTAGATAAAATATACCTATAAGTAAGCTTCCTAAAGAAAATCATAAAATTTGCTTACTTTCCCATAAATTTCAATTGCAGTAGAAATTTATTTAAAAGTGTGAAAATCTAAGTATTTTAGCTAAAAATGAGTTTTGCCAGAAAGCACTCAAACCGCTCTAAAACGTCGAAATATGCAATAAAATACGATTTTAGCACATTTTTCTGAGCTTTTTAATGTTTCATGTATTTTCGAAAATAAATGAAATATTCTATAAAATATTGATTTTATAGATTTTTAATGGGATTTTTAAAAATATGTAAATAATTAATAATATTAAAATGCTATAAAACGTTATTTTATTGCATTTTTTGACGATTAAGGATTTTCAGATTTTCTGAAATATTTTTAGATAAAATATACTATGATAGTTTCTAAAGAAATCATAAAATTTGCTTATTTTCCCATAAATTTCAATTGCATAAAATTCTATTTAAAGTGTGAAAATCTAAGATTTTAGCTAAAATGAGTTTCCAGAAACACTCAAACCGCTCTAAAACGTCGAAATATGCAATAAATACATTTTAGCACATTTTCTGAGCTTTTAATGTTTCATGTATTTTCGAAAATAATATGAAATATTCTATAAAATATTGATTTTTATAGATTTTTAATGGGATTTTTAAAAATATGTAAATAATTAATAAATATTAAAAATGCTATAAAACTTGATTTTATTGCATTTTTGACGATTTAAGGTATTTTCAAGGATTTTCTGAAAAACTATTTTTAGATAAAATATCCTATGATAAGCTTCCTAAAGAAAATCATAAAATTTTGCTTACTTTTCCCATAAATTTCAATTGCAGTAGAAATTCTATTTAAAAGTGTGAAAATCTAAGTATTTTAGCTAAAAATGAGTTTTGCCAGAAAGCACTCAAACCGCTCTAAAACGTCGAAATATGCAATAAAATACGATTTTAGCACATTTTCTGAGCTTTTAATGTTTCATGTATTTTCGAAAATAATATGAAATATTCTATAAAAATATTGATTTTTATAGATTTTAATGGGATTTTTAAAAATATGTAAATATTAATAATATTAAAATGCTATAAAACTTGATTTATTGCATTTTTGACGATTTAAGGCATTTTCAGGATTTTCTGAAAACTATTTTTTAGATAAAATATACCTATGAGTAAGCTTCTAAAGAAAATCATAAAATTTGCTTACTTTTCCCATAAATTTCAATTGCATAGAAATTCTATTTAAAAGTGTGAAAATCTAAGTATTTTAGCTAAAATGAGTTTTGCCAGAAAAGCACTCAAACCGCTCTAAAACGTCGAAATATGCAATAAAATACGATTTTAGCACATTTTTCTGAGCTTTTTAATGTTTCATGTATATTTCGAAAATAATATGAAATATTCTATAAAATAATTGATTTTTATAGATTTTTAAAGGGATTTTTAAAAATATGTAAATAATTAATAATATTAAAAGTATAAACTTATTTTATTGCATTTTTGACGATTTAAGGCATTTTCAAGTTTGAAAAATTTTTAGATAAAATATACCTATGAGTTTCCTAAAAGAAAATCATAAAATTTTGCTTACTTTTCCATAAATTTCAATTGCAGTAGAAATTCTATTTAAAAGTGTGAAAATCTAAGTATTTTAGCTAAAATGAGTTTTCAGAAAAGCACTCAAACGCTCTAAAACGTCGAAATATGCAATAAAATCGATTTAGCACATTTTCTGAGGTGAAAATCTAAGTATTTTAGCTAAAAATGAGTTTTGCAGAAAAGCACTCAAACCGCTCTAAAACGTCGAAATATGCAATAAAATACGATTTTAGCACATTTTTCTGAGCTTTTTAATGTTTCATGTATTTTTCGAAAATAATATGAAATATTCTCTAAAAATATTGATTTTTATAGATTTTTAATGGGATTTTTAAAAATATGTAAATAATTAATAAATATTCAAAAATGCTATAAAACTTGATTTTATTGCATTTTTGACGATTAAGGCATTTTCAAGGATTTTCTGAAAAACTATTTTTAGATAAAATATACCTATGAGTAAGCTTCTAAAGAAAATCATAAAATTTTGCTTACTTTTCCCATAAATTTCAATTGCAGTAGAAATTCTATTTAAAAGTGTGAAAATCTAAGTATTTTAGCTAAAAATGAGTTTTGCCAGAAAAGCACTCAAACCGCTCTAAAACGTCGAAATATGCAATAAAATACGATTTTAGCACATTTTTCTGAGCTTTTAATGTTTCATGTATTTTCGAAAATAATATGAAATATTCTATAAAAATATTGATTTTTATAGATTTTTAATGGGATTTTTAAAAATATGTAAATAATTAATAATATTCAAAAATGCTATAAAACTTGATTTTATTGCATTTTTGACGATTTAAGGCATTTTCAAGATTTTCTGAAAAACTATTTTTTAGATAAAATATACCTATAGTAAGCTTCCTAATAGAAAATCATAAAATTTTGCTTACTTTTCCCATAAATTTCAATTGCAGTAGAAATTCTATTTAAAAGTGTGAAAATCTAAGTATTTTAGCTAAAATGAGTTTTGCAGAAAAGCACTCAAACCGCTCTAAAACGTCGAAATATGCAATAAAATACGATTTTAGCACATTTTTCTGAGCTTTTAATGTTTCATGTATTTTCGAAAATAATATGAAATATTCTATAAAAATATTGATTTTTATAGATTTTTAATGGGATTTTTAAAAATATGTAAATAATTAATAAATATTCAAAAATGCTATAAAACTGATTTTATTGCATTTTTGACGATTAAGTGCATTTTCAAGGATTTTCTGAAAAACTATTTTTTAGATAAAATATACCTATGAGTAAGCTTCCTAAAAGAAAATCATAAAATTTTGCTTACTTTTCCCATAAATTTCAATTGCAGTAGAATTTATTTAAAAGTGTGAAAATCTAAGATTTTAGCTAAAAATGAGTTTTGCCAGAAAAGACTCAAACCGCTCTAAAACGTGAAATATGCAATAAAATACGATTTTAGCACATTTTTCTGAGCTTTTTAATGTTTCATGTATTTTTCGAAAATAATATGAAATATTCTATAAAAATATTGATTTTTATAGATTTTTAATGGGATTTTTAAAAATATGTAAATAATTATAATATTCAAAATGCTATAAAACTATTTTATTGCATTTTTTGACGATTAAGGCATTTTCAGGATTTTCTGAAAAACTATTTTTTAGATAAAATATACCATGAGTAAGCTTCCTAAAAGAAAATCATAAAATTTTGCTTACTTTTCCCATAAATTTCAATTGCATAGAAATTCTATTTAAAAGTGTGAAAATCTAAGTATTTTAGCTAAAAATGAGTTTTGCCAAGAAGCACTCAAACCGCTCTAAAACGTCGAAATATGCAATAAAATACGATTTTAGCACATTTTTCTGAGCTTTTTAATGTTTCATGTATTTTTCGAAAATAATATGAAATATTCTAAAAAATATTGATTTTTATAGATTTTTAATGGATTTTTTAAAAATATGTAAATAATTAATAAATATTCAAAAATGCTATAAAACTTGATTTATTGCATTTTTTGACGATTTAAGGCATTTTCAGGATTTTCTGAAAACTATTTTTAGATAAAATATACCTATAGTAAGCTTCCTAAAAGAAAATCATAAAATTTTGCTTACTTTTCCCATAAATTTCAATTAGTAGAAATTCATATTTAAAAGTGTGAAAATCTAAGTATTTTAGCTAAAAATGAGTTTTGCAGAAAAGCACTCAAACCGCTCTAAAACGTCGAAATATGCAATAAAATCGATTTTAGCACATTTTTCTGAGCTTTAATGTTTCATGTATTTTCGAAAATAATATGAAATATTCTATAAAAATATTGATTTTATAGATTTTAATGGATTTTTAAAAATATGTAAATAATTATATATATTCAAAATGCTATAAAACTTGATTTATTGCATTTTTGACGATTAAGCATTTTCAAGGATTTTCTGAAAAACTATTTTTTAGATAAAATATACCTATGATAAGCTTCCTAAAGAAAATCATAAAATTTTGCTTACTTTTCCCATAAATTTCAATTGCTAGAAATTCTATTTAAAAGTGTGAAAATCTAAGTATTTTAGCTAAAATGAGTTTTGCCAGAAAGCACTCAAACCGCTCTAAAACGTCGAAATATGCAATAAAATACGATTTTAGCACATTTTCTGAGCTTTTAATGTTTCATGTATTTTTCGAAAATAATATGAAATATTCTATAAAAATATTGATTTTTATAGATTTTTAATGGGATTTTTAAAAATATGTAAATAATTAATAAATATTCAAAATGCTATAAAACTTGATTTTATTGCATTTTTGACGATTTAAGGCATTTTCAAGGATTTTCTGAAAACTATTTTTTAGATAAAATATACCTATGAGTAAGCTTCCTAAAAGAAAATCATAAAATTTGCTTACTTTTCCCATAAATTTCAATTGCAGTAGAAATTCTATTTAAAAGTGTGAAAATCTAAGTATTTTAGCTAAAAATGAGTTTTGCCAGAAAAGCACTCAAACCGCTCTAAAACGTCGAAATATGCAATAAAATACGATTTTAGCACATTTTCTGAGCTTTTTAATGTTTCATGTATTTTCGAAATAATATGAAATATTCTATAAAATAATTGATTTTTATAGATTTTTAATGGATTTTTAAAAATATGTAAATAATTATAAATATTCAAAAATGCTATAAAACTTGATTTTATTGCATTTTTGACGATTTAAGGCATTTTCAGATTTTCTGAAAAACTATTTTTAGATAAAATATACCTATAGTAAGCTTCCTAAAGAAAATCATAAAATTTTGCTTACTTTTCCCATAAATTTCAATTGCAGTAGAAATTCTATTTAAAAGTGTGAAAATCTAAGTATTTTAGCTAAAAATGAGTTTTGCAGAAAAGCACTCAAACCGCTCTAAAACGTCGAAATATGCAATAAAATACGATTTTAGCACATTTTTCTGAGCTTTTTAATGTTTCATGTATTTTCGAAAATAATATGAAATATTCTATAAAAATATTGATTTTTATAGATTTTTAATGGATTTTTTAAAAATGATAAATAATTAATAATATTAAAATGCTATAAAACTTGATTTTATTGCATTTTTGACGATTTAAGGCATTTTCAGGATTTTCTGAAAACTATTTTTTAGATAAAATATACCTATGAGTAAGCTTCCTAAAGAAAATCATAAAATTTTGCTTACTTTTCCCATAAATTTCAATTGCAGTAGAAATTCTATTTAAAAGTGTGAAAATCTAAGTATTTAGCTAAAAATGAGTTTTGCCAGAAAAGCACTCAAACCGCTCTAAACGTCGAAATATGCAATAAAATACGATTTTAGCACATTTTTCTGAGCTTTTTAATGTTTCATGTATTTTTCGAAAATAATATGAAATATTCTATAAAAATATTGATTTTTATAGATTTTAATGGATTTTTAAAAATATGTAAATAATTAATAAATATTCAAAAATGCTATAAAACGATTTTATTGCATTTTTGACGATTAAGGCATTTTCAAGGATTTTCTGAAAAACTATTTTTTAGATAAAATATACCTATGAGTAAGCTTCCTAAAGAAAATCATAAAATTTTGCTTACTTTTCCCATAAATTTCAATTGCAGTAGAAATTCTATTTAAAAGTGTGAAAATCTAAGTATTTTAGCTAAAAATGAGTTTTGCCAGAAAAGCACTCAAACCGCTCTAAAACGTCGAAATATGCAATAAAATACGATTTTACACATTTTTCTGAGCTTTTTAATGTTTCATGTATTTTTTCGAAAATAATATGAAATATTCTATAAAAATATTGATTTTTATAGATTTTTAATGGGATTTTTTAAAAATATGTAAATAATTAATAAATATTCAAAAATGCTATAAAACTTGATTTTATTGCATTTTTGACGATTTAAGGCATTTTCAGATTTTCTGAAAACTATTTTTTAGATAAAATATACCTATGAGTAAGCTTCCTAAAGAAAATCATAAAATTTTGCTTACTTTTCCCATAAATTTCAATTGCAGTAGAAATTCTATTTAAAAGTGTGAAAATCTAAGTATTTTAGCTGAAAAATGAGTTTTGCCAGAAAAGCATCAAACTGCTCTAAAACGTCGAAATATGCAATAAAATACGATTTTAGCACATTTTTCTGAGCTTTTTAATGTTTCATGTATTTTTCGAAAATAATATGAAATATTCTATAAAAATATTGATTTTTATAGATTTTTAATGGGATTTTTTAAAAATATGTAAATAATTAATAAATATTAAAAATGCTATAAACTTGATTTTATTGCATTTTTTGACGATTTAAGGCATTTTCAAGGATTTTCTGAAAAACTATTTTTTAGATAAAATATACCTATGAGTAAGCTTCCTAAAGAAAATCATAAAATTTTGCTTACTTTTCCCATAAATTTCAATTGCAGTAGAAATTCTATTTAAAAGTGTGAAAATCTAAGTATTTTAGCTAAAAATGAGTTTTGCCAGAAAGCACTCAAACCGCTCTAAAACGTCGAAATATGCAATAAAATACGATTTTAGCACATTTTTCTGAGCTTTTTAATGTTTCATGTATTTTTCGAAAATAATATGAAATATTCTATAAAAATATTGATTTTTATAGATTTTTAATGGGATTTTAAAAATATGTAAATAATTAATAAATATTCAAAAATGCTATAAAACTTGATTTTATTGCATTTTTTGACGATTTAAGGCATTTCAATTTTCTGAAAACTATTTTTAGTAAAATATACCTATAAAAGCTTCAAGAAAATCATAAAATTGCTTACTTTTCCCATAAATTTAATTCATAGAAATTTTTTAAAAGTGTGAAAATCTAAATTTTAGCTAAAATGATTTTGCCAAAAAGCACTCAAACCGCTCTAAAACGTGAAATATGCAATAAAATGATTTAGCAATTTTTCTGAGCTTTTAATGTTTCATGATTTTCGAAAATAATATGAAAATTCTATAAAAATTTGATTTTTATAGATTTTAATGGATTTTTAAAAATATGTAAATAATAATATATTAAAAATGCTATAAAACTTGAGTTTATTCATTTTGACTTAAGGCTTTTCAAGATTTTCTGAAAACTATTTTTTAGAATAAAATTACTTTCAAAATTTCAAAGAAATATAAAATTTTGTATTTTCCTAAATATTGAGAAAAGCATCAAACCGTTAAAACGTCGAAATATGCAATAAAATCGATTTTAGCACATTTTCTGAGCTTTTAATTTTCATGTTTTCAAAATAATATGAAATATTCTATAAAATATTGATTTTTAAGATTTTAAGGGATTTTTAAAAATATTAAATAATTAAAAATATTAAAATGCTATAAAACTTGATTTATTGCATTTTTGACGATTTAAGGCATTTTCAAGATTTTCTGAAAACTATTTTAGTAAAATATACCTATAAGTCCTAAAGAAAATCATAAAATTTGCTTATTTTCCCATAAATTTCAATGCAGTGAAATTTATTTAAAAGTGTGAAAATCTAAGTTTTTAGCTAAAAATAATTTTCAGAAAAGCACTCAAACCGCAAACGGAAATATGCAATAAAATACGATTTTAGCACATTTTCTGAGCTTTTTAATGTTTCATGTATATTTGAAATAATATGAAATATTCTATAAAAATGTTGATTTTTATAGATATTTAATGGATTTTAAAAATATGTAAATATTAATAATATTAAAAATGCTATAAAACTTAGTTATTTTTTTGACGATTTAAGGCATTTTCAAGGATTTTCTGAAAACTATTTAGATAAAATATACCTATGAAAGCTTCTAAAAGAAAATCATAAAATTTTGCTACTTTTCCATAAATTTCAATTGCAGTAAATTTATTTAAAAGTGTGAAAATTAAGTATTTTAGCTAAATGAGTTTTGCCAGAAAGCACTCAAACCGCTCTAAAAGTCGAAATATGCAATAAAATACATTTTAGCACATTTTCTGAGCTTTTAATGTTTCATGATTTTCGAAAATAATATGAAATATTCTATAAAATTTGATTTTATAGATTTTAATGGATTTTTAAAAATATGTAAATAATTAATAAATATTAAAATGCTATAAAACTTGATTTTATGCATTTTTTGACGATTTAAGGCATTTTCAAGGATTTTCTGAAAACTATTTTTTTACGTAAAATATACAAAGTGCTTCTAATAAAATCATAATTTGCTTACTTTTCCCATAAATTTCAATTGCAGTAGAAATTCTATTTAAAAGTGTGAAAATCTAAGTATTTTAGCTAAAAATGAGTTTTGCCAGAAAAGCACTCAAACCGCTCTAAAACGTCGAAATATGCAATAAAATACGATTTTAGCACATTTTTCTGAGCTTTTTAATGTTTCATGTATATTTCGAAAATAATATGAAATATTCTATAAAAATGTTGATTTTTATAGATATTTAATGGGATTTTTAAAAATATGTAAATAATTAATATATATTCAAAAATGCTATAAAACTTGAGTTTATTGCATTTTTTGACGATTTAAGGCATTTTCAAGGATTTTCTAAAAAACTATTTTTTTAGATAAAATATACCTAAAAGAAAATCATAAAATTTTGCTTACTTTTCCCATAAATTTCAATTGCAGTAGAAATTCTATTTAAAAGTGTGAAAATCTAAGTATTTTAGCTGAAAAATGAGTTTTGCCAGAAAAGCACTCAAACCGCTCTAAAACGTCGAAATATGCAATAAAATACGATTTTAGCACATTTTTCTGAGCTTTTTAATGTTTCATGTATTTTTCGAAAATAATATGAAATATTCTATAAAAATATTGATTTTTATAGATTTTTAATGGATTTTTTAAAATATGTAAATAATTATAATATTCAAAAATGCTATAAAACTGATTTATTGCATTTTTACGATTCAGGCATTTTCACGGATTTCTGAAAAACTATTTTTTTAGATAAAATATACCTATGAAAAGCTTCATAAAATTTTGCTTACTTTTCCCATAAATTTCAATTGCATAGAAATTTTTTAAAGTGTAAAATCTGATTTTAGTTAAAAATGAGTTTTGCCAGAAAGCACTAAACCCTTAAAAGTCGAAAATGCAATAAAATCGTTTTAGCACATTTTTGAGTTTTAATTTTTTTTTGAAAATATATAAATTTCTATAAAATATTGTTTTTATAGATTTTAAGGGATTTTAAAATATGTAAATATATAAATATTAAAATCTAAAAACTTGATTTTATTGCTTTTTGACGATTTAAGGATTTAAGGATTTTCTGAAAACTATTTTTAGATAAAAATACCAAGTAGTTCCTAAAGAAAATCAAAAATTTTGTTATTTTCCCAAAATTTAATTGCAGAAAATTCATTTAAAAGTGTGAAAATCTATTTTTGAAAATGATTTTGCCAGAAAAGCCTAAAACCGCTCTAAAACGTGAAATATGCAATAAAATACGATTTTAGCACATTTTTCTGAGCTTTTAATGTTTCATGTATTTTCGAAAATAATTGAAATATTCTATAAAAATTTGATTTTTATAGATTTTTAATAGATTTTTTAAAATATGTAAATAATTAATAATATTAAAAATGCTATAAAACTTGATTTATTGCATTTTTGACGATTAAGGCATTTAAGTTTTAAACTATTTTTAAAAAAGAAAATCGCATAAATTTTCTTACTTTTCCCAAATTTCAATTGCAGTGAAATTCTATTTAAAAGTGTGAAAATCTAAGTATTTTAGCTAAAATGAGTTTGCCAGAAAGCCTCAAACCGCTCAAAACGTCGAAATATGCAATAAAATACGATTTTAGCAATTTTGAGTTTTTAATGTTCCCATGTATTTTTCGAAATAATATGAAATATTCTATAAAAATATTGATTTTTATAGATTTTTAATGGGATTTTTAAAAATAGTAAATAATTATAATATTAAAAATGCTATAAAACTTGATTTATTGCATTTTTGACGATTTAAGGCATTTTCAAGGATTTTCTGAAAACTTTTTTAGATAAAATATACCTATGAGTAAGCTTCCTAAAGAAAATCATAAAATTTTGCTTACTTTTCCCATAAATTTCAATTGCAGTAGAAATTCTATTTAAAAGTGTGAAAATTAAGTATTTTAGCTAAAATGAGTTTTGCCAGAAAGCACTCAAACCTCTAAAACGTCGAAATATGCAATAAAATACGATTTTAGCACATTTTCTGAGCTTTTTAATGTTTCATGTATTTTCGAAAATAATATGAAATATTCATAAAAATATTGATTTTATAGATTTTTAATGGGATTTTTAAAATATGTAAATAATTATTATATTAAAATGCTATAAAACTATTTATTGCATTTTGACGATTAAGGCATTTTCAAGTTTTGAAATATTTTAGATAAAATATACAAAGAAGCTTCCTAAAGAAAATCAAAATTTGCTTATTTTCCCATAAATTTCAATTCATAGAAATTCTTTA
>WNWK01050091.1:0-12974 GCA_009830355.1 Cherax destructor | reverse complement strand
TGGTAACTATAAAAACATGGTGGGGCCCAAACACCCGATACCTGCTCACTTAAATTTTCTTTTTTTTTTGATTTTTTCATTTATTTCTTGTATTATTCTTTCTTATATATGATGATTTGGCATTATAACAGGGGGGTGGAGCTTGAATAGTCGGGAGCCAATCAGGAACCGTTTAACATTCTTTGGGTATAAAATTTCCCTGTCTGGGGAAAACCCGGGTTCAAATAAGCATTATCAACTGGTTTTTATTATGTTATCTTAATATGATATAATAGATAATAAAAAAAACAAAAAAAAGAAAATTAGAATAATAGGGAAAAAATGAGCCCCGTGTTTTCCAAAGGGGATGGTTTCCCCCTATCCCAAAATTTTAAAAAGAAACGAAAGGGCAACAGAATAATGGTTTTTTTGGGTGACTGTTTTTATTTCATTTTTCGTTTTTTCGGGAAAAATTCCCCCCTTTTTTTCGGGTTTTCCTGTTTTCTTGGTCCGAATGTCCACCAGTCCCCCAATAAAAAGGGTAGGCCACCCACCACCACCTCCCGCACATTGCCATGTCAAATTGTTTACGCTTAGTAAAATCACCCCAGGAGTTTATACAAAATATTTATTAACAATTCATTGTTTTTGGGCCTTGATTATTGTGTGTGACTACTAAATAAGCTACCATGGGCCCAAAGAAAGCTCCTAGTGCCACTTCTTTGGTAAAGAAAGTGAGGAACACCGAGAACTGAAGAAAGAAATAATGAAAATATGATAGGGGTTTATGTATTGCCGAGCTCGCCAGGATATACAAGAAAGCCCCAACAACCATCGGTTCCATTGTGTATAAGAGAAAAGCAATCACTGAAGCTATGTTGCAAAGGGTGAATACAATAACCAAACAGAGATCACAAACAATAGAAAATATGGAGAAATTGTTGTTGCTGTGGATAAACCAAAAACTGCTAGCGGGTGATAGTATTGTGCAATCCATCATACGGAAAAAGCAAGGCAGTTGCATGCCGATCTTGTCAAGAAAATGCCTGGAACCAGTGATGTTGATGTTGATGAATTTAAGGCCAACAAAGGCTGGTTCGAAAATTTAAGAGGTGAACTGGCATACACAGTGTTGTAAGGCATGGTGAGGGTGCCAGTTCAGATAAAGATGGGGCTGAAAATTTGTGCGCGACTTTAAAAAATATGTAGAGGCTGAAAATTTCAAACCCCAACAAGTGTTTAATTGTGACGAAACAGGCTTCTTTTGGAAGAAAATGCCAAGGAGGACCTACATCACGCAGGAGGAAAAGGCAATGCGAGGACACAAGCCTATGAAAGACAGGCTAACTCTAATGTTGTGTGGTAACGCTAGTGGGGATTTCAAAGTGAAGCCTTTACTCTGTATCACTCTGAAAATCCCAGAGTGTTCAGGGACTACAGTGTTGACAAGAGTAAATTGTGTGTGTTTTGGAAGTCTAATGCTAAGGTATGGGTCACTAGGAAATTTTCCTGAATGGTTTAATCAAGTGTTTGGCCCCAGTGTGAAGAAATATTTATTGGAGAATAAATTGCCACTTAAGTGCCTCCTGGTAATGGACAATGCTCCTGGTCATCCTCAAGACTTGGACACCAAATGTCTAAGGATTTCAGATTTGTAAAAGTGAAGTTCTTGCTCCTAACACCCTCCTCCCAGCCCATGGACCAAGGTCATTTCAAACTTCAAAAACTGTACACCAAAGCAATGTTTCAAAGGTGTTTTGATGTGACCAATGACACCAATTGACCCTAAAAGAGTTCTGGAAGGGTCACTGATATCTTCCATTGCATAGGCCTTATAGATAAAGCTTGGCAGGGAGTGACCTCAGGACGATGAACTCTGCTTGGAGAAAGTTGTGGCCAGATTGTGTCCCAGATAGGGATTTTGAAGGGTTTGAAGCTAACCTGAGGAGCCTATGGAAGTTGTGGAAAATATTGTGGAATTGGGGACTTCCATGGGGTTGATGTGAATGGAGAGGATGTGGAAGAGTTGGTGGAGGACCACAATGAAGATCTAACCACTGAAGAGCTGCAAGAGCTTGAGCTGCAACAACAACAAACAGATCTGAGGAAATTGCTTCAGTGGAGGAAGAGAGATGAAGGTGCCTTCTTCAGAGATTAAGGAAATTTGTGCAATGTGGAGTAGGGTGCAATCATTTGTGGAGGAACATCACCCTGACAAAGATGTTGGAATCCGTCTCATCAACATGTTCAATGACAACTGTTTTCCCATTTTAGTGACATTTTAAAGAGACGAAAGACACAGAGCTCTCTGGAGAGATATTTAGTGCCACAGGTGTGCAGTGACTCTCAAGCTGGTCCTAGTGGGATTAAAAGACAAAGAAGGGAAGTGACCCCAGATGAGGACTTGGTACCTAGAGTCCTTATGGAGGGGATTCCCTTCCAAAAATTAGGACTCACCTCTCCCCTCCTATCTCTCTTCCATCCAGCAACATCAGTCTTCAGTAAGGGTAAGTGCCACATTCATTTCATTCATTTGTGCATGTAAATCTATCTTTAACGCTTAAATGTCCAAACGTAATCTGGCGTTTTTGGAACAGTGCTCTGACCTTGATTTTCTCCATGGAAACATGTAAAAAGTATATACATGTCAGTTTTGCGTGTCCTCTGACTGGATTCAAACAGAAAGAGTAAACGTAGATCACGTTGAGTAATACCAGAAAATGATCTATGTTTGACAGTTTAAGGGTTAAGGCCCCCAAATTTTTTTTCCAAACTTCTGGGTTTCTGACTAGATTATTGAATTTCCATTATTTATGGAAAATGGTTTCACTTTCAGGTTTCAGTTTTAGTGCCTCCTCTGGAACGTGATTAAACATGACCGAGCCACTGTACACTTAATGACATAAAACCAGAAAATGCTATTTACAAAAAAATTTTTTTTGGGCGTCTTCATGATTATCTTGGAAGTAAGTTATTCATTTATAACAGTATTGCTCACCATCTATAATATCATAGGAATGAAATGAAATACACAGACAACATAAAAGAAAGGTTGTTTTACAAACTAGTGTACAGCATTTCGAGATGTCATAATTAGTTTTTGATTTAGTGAGGGTAAAAGTCAGATTTTTTCCAAAATGTCAAAAACATGCAAACTTTATTTTTTTTTAAGAATGAAGATAGAACAAATTACAGTAACCAAGTTCATATTAAATTCAGATTAGCATTATTTTATGCATAGGTGATGCCAAAATAGCTTCTCCAAGTCCCATTACGACTGCACGTCAATTTATATATGATTATGGGTAAACATTTGGTAAATATTTTTTTTCTCAGTTGTTTGTTGGGCTATCTTTTTGAAACTTGATACATGCATGATTGAAAGGTGCTTCTTTACGTACAAAAAAAATAATTGAAGAAATCTGACAAAAAATATTTTTTTTTTTTTTTAATCTTCAACTGCTCCATAAAGGTACGTATATGATGCAACCAGTAGTTTACACTAACTAGTGTTGATGCGACAGATGTGTAGCATGAATTAAAACAATTTGCCAATTTAGTTGTTTCGTGGCATACTTCATCAATATTTAGAACTATGTTAGATCTATCTATGGGTTTATGGCTATACCCTCAACTGTTTTAGTTGTTGCCAGAGCTTTCTGGGGTTATTCTTGTATTCTTCGATTTTTGAGCAATAGTGCCTTGCCTTTACTCCTTTTACGAGTCTCTGGACTCTGTTCTTCATCCTTTGGAATTCGTTTAGCGTTGCAATATCCTGTCTGCATTAAATCTTATTAGAAATTGGTCCCAGAATTTCACGTTATCTAATACAGTGGTACTTTGACTTACAAGTGCCCCAACTTTCGAGTTACAAGCCATTATTACTAAGTCGATTTTTTGCTTTGAGTTGCAAGCCGAGGAAATATAAAAAAACATGATAATAACCAATGTGTAACATCCTTTTAATTTTGATACCACTGGTAGTGTCATCCTGCCAGAATATTCTATAACGTATGCCCTAAGTAAAGAGGAACAAATCTGGAACATGTGTAATACATGTTCGGCAGGTTGGGTGGCCGGCTGGCTGATTTGCTTTGGCTGTCTATCTCCTTCTGTCTGTCTGTATCTATCTCTGTATCTGTCTGTCTCTCTATCTGTCTCGGGCTATCTGTTGGGTGGGTCTCGGGAGAGATATATAGGTTGTCAAAAACACTCCTTGTAGGATGGTTACGGTATATTTACAGTATGTGAAGGAGAGAGCCCAGCCCCCGTCCGTTCAGCTTGTACGTCTATTACTTGTGAGAGGGTACGCCTATGCGAGGCTATGCACATGCACTGAGCCTCTGACGTCAGCGGGTATCGTGACGTCACACGCAAAGGGACTAGCTGTATAACTAGGATGAATGCTGGTACACTACACAAGTGTACATATGATACTGACACGACAGCTCGGCCATGTTATCGTATGACGTCTCGGCATACTATACAACTCTATAGGCTGAACAGACAGGTGGTACTGGGTGAATCTATACAATAGCAAACACATTATAACTTGGAACTAATCAAGATTAATCTTACTATCGCACTTCTTGAGTTAATGGTACTTAAGAGAAATTTAATGGATCTAGATATAATGGATTACAGTGGTACCTCGACTTACGATGGTCCCCAAACTCACCCTTTTATGTAAGTTTATTTTTTTAAATGCTTTTGTAAGTGTAATTTTGGGGGTCTAAAAGGACTAGTCTATTTTACAACATTTCTTAAGGAGATAAATTCATTTGGTAATGGCACTTGAACAGCATTCTGGAATGAAAAAATATCGTAAGTCGAGGTACCACTGTATATATATTACAATTACAATTTGCAAATTTGATCGATCAATCTGAATTCATGCACTCAGCGGGTTCTGAGGGAGAATAAATATATTTACAAGGAAGAAGTTTTAACAGAAAAAGATAAACTCGGCGCACACGGGTTATACTGTTAAAACTCAGAACTCGGAGAGAACTTGAACACACAAAAATCTTACTAGATACTAGAAATCTGATAACAAAACACAGTCAATAATGTCAGTTCTAGTCTGGATTTTCTAATTTTCTATCTTTAGCTCACAACTTATGATCACTTTCCTACTGAAGGAATGAACAAACTCAGTTTTGATTAACTTATAATCACTTTCTTACTGAAGGAATGAACAGGCTCGGTGGAGTGGATGGATCTCTCCCCGGTTGAAATAGTTAGCTCAATGACACAAAGTATGAGCAAAGGAGAACGGCTCTCACTATCTCTTACTGCAGGTAAGAATTACTAGACACCCGACAAGTGGTGACAGCGGTGTGCCGTAATTTTTATCGATTACGCTGTTATAGAGAGATAGACAACGACAAGCAAGCAAACAGCCTCCAAAAACCACGCTACCAGCTACCTACATCCAAGAAGTCTACAGTATCTCCTGGTCAGCTAAGTGTTTCATATGTTAATTTGTTAAAACCTACGAGGGGTTGACCCGGGTTTTGCAAATTCTGAACGAGTAAGCCAGTTTGTGAGGGGAGAGTACCATATCCCACCGCTGCCACCACTTGTTGGGTGGGTCTCGGGAGAGATATATAGGTTGTCAAAGACACTCCTTGTAGGATGGTTACGGTATATTTACAGTATGTGAAGGAGAGACCCCAGCCCCCGTCCGTTCAGCTTGTACATCTATTACTTGTGGGAGGGTACGCCTATGCGAGGCTATGCACATGCGCTGAGCCTCTGACGTCAGCGGGTATCGTGACGTCACACGCAAAGGGACCAGCTGTATAACTAGGATGAATGCTGGTACACTACACAAGTGTACATATGATACTGACACGACATATCTGTCTCTGGCTATCTGTCTATCTGTCTCTGTCTATCTGTCTCTGTCTATCTGTCTATCTCTATCTGTCTCTCTATCTCTATCTGTCTGTCTCTGTTTCTCTATCTCTCTCTCTCTATCTCACAGATACACTTAAATATAGTCAACCCTCCGTTTTTGTGTATCTCCGTTATCGGTGATTTCAGTTTTCGGGCACTTTTTTCGTGGAAATATTGCCTCCATTTTCGGTGATTGGCTCCGTTTTCGTTCATGGTATGGAACCTGTCCAGTGCCCAGCGCACATACAAAGCCCGCAAGCCCACCTCCCACGTACATTCTCAGGCAGTGTAGCATTGTTTCTGGTTGAGTGAACATTATCCTGCGAGTTCATACAAAACATTTCTTAACAATCCATTGTTTTTGGCCCTTGATTATTGTGTGTGACTGCTAAAGAAGCCACCATGGGCCCAAAGAAAGCTCCTAGTGCCAGTGCTTTGGTAAGGAAAGTGAGGAACACCATAGAATTAAAGAAAGAAATCGTAGCAAAGTATCAAAGTGGAGTTGATAAAGGCTATAGCGCCAGCCAGCAATAAAGTGTAGCACTAACAGTATAGCAAGTAAGTTAAGTGATTAAGCAATAGAAAAATGATGACATGTAACTTAACTCCTCCATTGTTGTTTGAGGAATATAGGGGCACTGAGACCAGAGCCCCCCTTCGCCACCATCTCCTCCAAGATAAGTGTAAATATTTCTTATTTAATATAGTGTAAATATTTCTTATTTATAGTGTAAATATTTCTTATAAATTAAAATGTAAATATTTCTTATAAATTAAAATGTAAATATTTCTTATAAATTAAAATGTAAATATTTCTTATAAATTAAAATGTAAATATTTCTTATAAATTAAAATGTAAATATTTCTTATAAATTAAAATGTAAATATTTCTTATAAACTAAAATGTAAATATTTCTTATACAGTGGACCCCGAGTTTCGTAAAAACTTCACTCCTGAAGTCTGCTCAAGCGCCATTACCGAACGAATTTACTCCCTTAAGGAAAAATGTCACGTAGGTTAGTCTATTTCAGACCCCCAAAAATACACTTCCACAAGCACTTACAATATTATACTTACATAATTGTACGATTTCCGGGGTTTACGAAACTCGGGGGTCCACTGTAAATTAAAATGTAAATATTTCTTATAAATTAAAATGTAAATATTTCTTATAAATTAAAATGTAAATATTTCTTATAAATTAAAATGTAAATATTTCTTATACATTAAAATGTAAATATTTCTTATAAATTAAAATGTAAATATTTCTTATAAATTAAAATGTAAATCTTTTCTTATAAATTAAAATTTAAATATTTCTTATAAATTAAAATTTAAATATTTCTTATAAATTAAAAATGTAAATATTTCTTATAAATTAAAATGTAAATATTTCTTATAAATTAAAATGTTCTCCATGGGGAAGTGGAATAGAATTCTTCCTCCGTAAGCCATGCGTGTCGTAAGAGGCGACTAAAATGCCGGGAGCAAGGTTCTAGTAACCCCTTCTCCTGTATATATTACTAAATGTAAAAGGAGAAACTTTCGTTTTTCCTTTTGGGCCACCCTGCCTCGGTGGGAAATGGCCGACGTGTTGAAAGAAAAGAAAGAAGAAATTAAAATGTAAATATTTCTTATAAATTAAAATGTAAATATTTCTTATAAATTAAAATGTAAATATTTCTTATAAATTAAAATGTAAATGTTTCTTATAAATTAAAATGTAAATGTTTCTTATAAATTAAAATGTAAATGTTTCTTATAAATTAAAATGTAAATGTTTCTTATAAATTAAAATGTAAATGTTTCTTATAAATTAAAATGTAAATGTTTCTTATAAATTAAAATGTAAATGTTTCTTATAAATTAAAATGTAAATGTTTCTTATTTATAAATTACGTACATTGTTTCAATGTGAATACTAGTGGTGCCTCCACCACCACCACTATATGTACAGCTTATGGTCAGTGGCCCTTATACGTAAACCCAACAACAATAACAGTGTGTTAAGTAAAAGGACAAATGCAACTAATGTGACATTTTATTGTGGCAACGTTTCGCTCTCCAGGAGCTTTGTCGAGCCATTACAAACAATGCATGGACACAGAGGGTATATATAGGCTCAGAGTGAGGTGTAATACTAGTGGTGGTAGAAGTAGTAGTGATATAAGTTGTAGTAGTAATACAATAAGGTAGAACAATCAACTTGCACATGAGTAAAAAGTAATTACTTGGGTAGTATTAAAATAGGTTAGACAAATATTTCTGTTGGAGGTTGGAATAGAGAAGGCCTGTAGCAGTGTTCCACACCTGCTACTTTTTACTCATGTGCAAGTTGATTGTTCTACCTTATTGTATTACTACTACTATTACTACTTCAACTTATATCACTACTACTTCTACCACCACTAGTATTACATCTCACTCTGAGCCTATACAGTGGTCCCTCGGTTTTCGCCGAAAATTCATTCCAGAATGCTGCTCAAGTGCCATTACCGAACGAATTTACTTCCTTAAGAAATAATGTCACGTAGGTTAGTCTATTTCAGACCCCCAAAAATACACTTGCAATAGCACTTACGAAAGTACACTTACATAAATGTTCGAGTTTGGAGATGCACGAAAACCGAGGGACCACTGTATATACCCTCTGTGTCCATGCATTGTTTGTAACGGCTTGACAAATCTCCTGGAGAGCGAAACGTTGCCACAATAAAATGTCACATTAGTTGCATTTGTCCTTTTACTTAACATATTGTAGGTAATTCTACCAATATTAATACAACAATAACACTATCACCAGTCCTCACATTCGTAATGACATATTTTATTCATTCTAGAGTATATATCATGTTTCTATATTATTAATATTGTTTATTATGTCATATTAGATGAATTGTGATAGATAAGCCGTAGAACTGATATTAGTGTCAAATTGAAACATTTTGTCCTGCCTCCAAACAATACTCTCTCCTCCCTCTCTCCTCTCCATCTTCCATACACCAACAAGAGTTGCTAATAAAGGTAAGTGTGATGTTAAATGTTCATTTATACATGTTATTAGTGCTTTATATTTATTTGTCATTCTTTTTTGTATGTAAATCTATATTTAATCTAAAAATTTATTATTTCTTAATACTCCTGGGTGTCTGAAACGAATGAATTGAATTTACATTATTTCTTATGGGGAAAATGGTTTCACTTTTCGACGATTTCAGTTTTAGTCGATCCCTCTGGAACGGATTAAACAGGAAATCCGAGGGTCCACTGTACAGTGGACTCCCAAGTATCGGCCGTAATCCATTCCAGGAGCTAGGCCTCAACTTGAACTGGCTGAAAATCGAACCAATATTTCCCATAAGAAATAATGTAAATATAATTAATCTGTTCCAGACACCCAAAAATATTTACAAAAAATAAAATTTATAGGGAATAACTATAGTTTTACATACAGAAAACACACACAAATACTACATTACAATATTAAATTTATAAATAAATATTTAAACATTTAAAATAACATTTACTGTACTTACCTTTATTGAAAAGACTTTCTGGCATCTGGAAGATAGGGAGGAGTGAGGGAAGGCTTAGTGTTTGGAAGGGGAATCCCCCTCCCTAAGGACTTTAGGTATCAAAGCCCTATCTGGGGTTACTTTTCTTCTTGGTCTTTTAATGCCACTAGGACCAGCTTGAGTCGCTGGACCCCTGTCTCGCAAAATAATTGTCCACAGTCCTCTGTTTCTGGCGCCTCTTTAAGATGTCCCTGAAGTGCAATATGGCTCTGTCACTGACCTTGTTGCAGAGATGGCTTATTTCAGCTTGCTCAGGGTGATATTTTTCAGTAAATGCCTGCACCTTATTCCACATTGCACAAATCTCCTTAATCTCTGAAGAAGGCACCTCATTCAGTCCATCTTCCTCCTCCTGTGAAACAATTTCCTCTACTGTAGTCTGATGCTGTTCCAGATGAAGGTCTTGCAGCTCTTCAGTGGTTAGCTCTACCCTGTGGTCCTGCACCAACTCTTCCACATCCTCGCCACTCATCCAACCCCAGGGACTTGCCCAATGCCTCAAACCCTTCAAAAACCCTCTTTTGGACACACCCCAGCCACAATTGTCTCCAAGCAGAGTTCAAAGTCCTGAAAGTCACTCCCTCCCAAGCCTTACCTATAAGGCTTATGCAATGGAGGATACTGAAGTGATTCCTCCAGAACTCTCTTAGGGTCAACTCAATGTCTGAGGTCATTTCAAAGCACTTTTGAAACACAGTTTTTGTGTAGTTTTTTGAAGTTAGAAGTGACCTGCTGGTCCATGGGCTGAAGGAGAGGAGTGGTGTTAGGAGGCAAGAACTTCACTGTGATGAAACTTAACTCGCTAGACAAATAGTCTGCCAAGTTGTGAGGATGAGCAGGAGCATTGTCCAGTACCAGGAGGCACTTGAGTTGCAATTCCTTTTCCTGGAGGTATTTTTTCAAACTGGGACCAAACACTTGATGGACCCACTCTATGAAAATTTGCTTCGTGACCCATGCTTTAGTGTTAGCCTTCCACATCACACACAATATATATTTTTGACGACATTGTTTTTCTTGAACACTTTGGGATTTTCAGAGTGATACATGTGTAAAGGCTTCACTTTAAAATCCCCACTAGCATTACTATACAACATGAGAATTAGCCTGTCTTTCATAGGCTTGTGTCCTGGCAGTGCCTTTTCCGCCTGAGTAATGTAGGTCCTGTTTGGCATTTTCTTCCAAAACAGGCCTGCTTCATCACAATTAAACACTTGTTGGGGTTTCAAATTTTCAGTCTTTATGTAGTCCTGAAATTCACTCATAAACTTTTCAGCAGCACGTTTGTCTGAACTGGTTGCCTCACCATGTCTTACCACATTGTGTATGTCACTACTTTTCCTAAATCTGTCAAACCAGCCTTTGCTGGCCTTAAAGTCACTCAAATCAGCACTGGTTCCAGGCATTTTCTTGACAAGATCTGCGTGCAACTGCCTTGCCTTTTCACAAATTATCGCCATGGAAACACTACATCACCCACTATCTGTTTTTCGTTGATCCACACCACCAACAACTTCTGAACCTCATCCATTGTTTGGGATCTATTTTTCGTTAACATATCACCTTTTGCAACATTACCTTCCTTAATTTCTTTTCTCTTTGCCAGGATAGAGGTGATAGTTGATTTGTACTTGCCCTACATCCTGGCAAGCTCCCCACACATAAGCCACTCATATTTTTCTACTATCTCCTTCAATTCTATGGTGTTCCTCACTTTCTTTACCACAGGAGAACCACTAGGAAGTTTCTTTGGACCCATGGTGACTTATTTCACAGTGACAATTAATGAAGAAGCACTGAATTTACTGTGAAATGTTTGGAGAAGAGAGGAGTGTAGAGGAGAGAGAGAGAGATTTTGGGAGATGTTAAGTGATGTTGAACCAAGTGAGAGAGTAATTGTGGTAGGGGACCTAAATGCTAAAGTAGGAGAAACATGTAGAGAGGGTGTGGTAGGTAAGTTTGGGGTGCCAGGTGTAAAGGATAATGGGAGCCCTTTGATTGAACTTTGTATAGAAAGGGGTTTAGTTATAGGTAATACATATTTTAAGAAAGAGGATAAATAAGTATACAAGATATGATGTAGGGCGTAATGACAGTAGTTTGTTGGACTACGTATTGGTAGACAAGAATGTTGAGTAGACTTCAGGATGTACATGTTTATAGAGGGGCCACAGATATATCAGATCACGTTTTAGTTATAGCTACAGTGGGAGTAAAAGGTAGATGGGATACAAGGAAAATAGAAGCAGTAAGTAAGAGAGAGGTGAAGGTTTATAAACTAAAAGAGGAGGCAGTTAGGGTAAGATATAAACAACTATTGGAGGATAGATGGGCTAGTGAGAGTGTAGGCAATGGGGTCGAAGATGTATGGGGTAGGTTTAAAAATGTAGTGTTAGTGTGTTCAGCAGAAGTTTGTGGTTACAGGAAAGTGGGTGCGGGAGGGAAGAAGAGCGATTGGTGGAATGATGATGTAAAGAGAGTAGTGAGGGAGAAAAAGTTAGCATATGAGAGGTTTTTACAAAGTAGAAGTGATGCAAGGAGGGAAGACAATATGGAGAGAAAAAGAGAGGTTAAGAGTGGTGAGGCAATGTATAGAGAGAGCAAATGAGAGAGTGGGCGAGATGTTATCAACAAATTTTGTTGAAAATAAGAAAAAGTTTTGGAGTGAGATTAATAAGTTGAGGAATCCTAGGGAACAAATGGATTTAACAGTTAAAAATAGGAGAGGATAGTTATTAAATGGAGAGTTAGAGGTATCGGGAAGATCGAGGGAATATTTTGAGGAGTTGTTAAATGTTGATGAATACAGAGAAGCTGTGATTTTGTGTATAGGGCAAGAAGGAATAACATCTTGTAGGAGTGTGGAAGAGCCAGTTGTGAGTGTGGGGGAAGTTCGTGAGGCAGTGGGTAGAATGAAAGGGGTAAGGCAGCTTGGATTGATGGAATAAAGATAGAAATGCTAAAAGCAGGTGGGGATATAGTTTTGGAGTGATTGGTGCTATTATTTAACCCTTTGACTGTCGCAACCCCTAATCCTGAGTGCACTCCTGTTGTCGCAAAATTAAAAAAAAAAAAATTCTTATGAAATGATAGAGAATCTTTTCCCGATGGTAATGACACCAAAAGTATGAAATTTGATGGAAAACTTACGGAATTACGCTCTTGCGAAGTTAGTGATCTCAGCGCTATATACGCATCGGCAATTTCGCCGACTTTGAGCCCTATTTTCGGCCAATTTCATTGTTCCAGTCGACCAAACTCATACCTATTTCTTTAGAACTCCATTTGTTCTATCGATTGAGTACAAGAAACCACCATTATACCGATTTCAACTACCCAATAAAGTGGTCAGAAATTGGCAATTTGGCCAATTTCATGCAAAATAAAAAAGTTGTCAATTTCAAAATAGGGTCCAGAATAAACAATGCAGACATTCCCCTCTTTAAGGGGGGCTCCTTGTCGTGGTAAAGAGGCTATCGGTCTGAGGAATTGGACCTCTTGGTCTTCTTCCTCAGACC
>WNWK01050089.1:0-12975 GCA_009830355.1 Cherax destructor | reverse complement strand
CAAGATTATCCCAAACATAGTCAACTTACATCCACCGCAAGCCCAACTCCAGTGTCTGCCTCAGAACCTCCCTCCAAACAGTTGCTCCACCACCACCATCTTCCCCAACTTCAAACGACGTCACTCCATCCACAACAAATGAAAGGCCACCGTTACCCCCATACGACTCACGAACCAACGAATCAGGATCTCCTTGCCTCCAACTGACCAATCAAGATTTCTTTGCAAAAAAGTCTCAATCATCATCGACTCCACCAACACCGTTCCTACCGACTTATTAAGACGCTCTAACGACCTTTTCCCTCAGATGGAAGACCATCCTTTATTATACAGACAAGAAGCAATGTAAATATGAAACAATCCCCATGACTTGCTTAAAATCTACGAAATGGAAACGTAAAGGGTTTGTCAACAACCAAGGCCCCAATACATCTTTCTCGAACTCATCAACTTACTGGAACATATAAAACAGACCCAGATTATCGCTGAAAACAGTCTACTGTAGCCATATCTCCACATCAATCTTCAAAAATATCAAGAATGCATCTGACTACTCCACTATACCTGACATGGACAAACTATAGTGATGCATAGTAGAAATAATGAGTTGTTGGAGTAGGAGACGGGCATGATCAGGAAAAGGGGAGTGCCCAGAGGTTGGGTTTCAGGAATGGGAAAAGGAAGGGGCAAAACCCTGCTCAGCAAGACAGTCACGTAGAAAGCTGGCTGATTCTTACGACGCCTGGTGGCAATAAGAGCAGCCTCATAAGAACGAAAGACGGGTTTAACGAAGGAAGAACTTTAAAAAAGTTAGAAAGAATAAGACGCACCTGCGGGTCCATAAAACTTACCTTTCCCAAACTAACACTCTTCGCACTAATCTAGTTCATACCTCCCCTACCTCCACAGATTCTCCTGGTGTCTACTCTATTTCTTGCTCCTCCTGTCCTCTTCAGTACTTCGGAGAAACTGGCCGATCTCTTTCTGACAGACTCAGGGAGCACAAAAATAGTGTTAGGCTTCCCGACACTAATAATGCTCTTTTCTGTCATGTCAGAGATCACAGTCATCCCATTGATTGGTCTTCCAAAACTGTCTCCCCCTACGTCTAACTTTCATAGTCGCCGCCTGGTTGAATCCTCCCTTACAAACTTTCCCTGTATGAATCTTACCCCTGGCTTTGTCTCTGTTGATGCTTTCCTCTCATTACATTGTAAATGCTCTAAACTTCAGAACACCCGTGACTTAACCTGATTCTTCCCTTCTTATCTTCCCTCTCCTTTTTTCCTTGGGTTTTCCTTTTTTCTGTCCCTTCTTTGCCTTATTTTCCTTATTTTCAGACTTTTCTTCCTCTCGTACCACCTTAACGGGCCACTTCAGTGATGCACCTCCACCTGCTAGCCTACTCAAGATTATCCAAACATAGTCAACTTCACACCACCAGAAGCCCAACTCCAGTGTCTGCCTCAGAACTCACCTCAAACAGTTGCTCCACCACCACCATCTTCTCTCACTCAAACGACGTCCCCATCCACAACAAAGAAGTGCACCGTTATCATAGACTCACGAACCAACGAGATCAGTGATCTCCTGCTCCAACTGACCAATAGACTTCTACTCTTGCAAAGTCTCAATCATCATGACTCCACCAACACCTGTTCCTACCGACTTATTAGACGCCTTACGACGTCTCCTCAGTGGAAGACCATCCTTTAGATACAGACAAAACAATGTAAATAAAACAATCCCAGTGACTTCTTACACATCTACGAAATGGAAACGTCAGTTTGTCAACAACCAAGGCTCAATACTTTTCCGAACTCATCACTACTGGAACATTACAACAGACCCAGATTATCGCTGTAAACAGTCTACTGTAGCCTATATCTCCACATCAATCTTCAAAAATATCAAGAATGCATCTGACTACTCCACTATACCTGACATGGACAAACTATAGTGATGCACCTGTCGCCTAGCCTGTCTCTCCAGATCCAGCCACCTAATAACAAACCAAAGAGCACTGCAATCACCCTGCTCTCTGTTCTCTGCCCTCACCGAGCCCCGCTCACCCGACGCCCAGACAGTCATGATCTAGTCACATATCAACGAGCCAGTGAGCACTGCAGACACCCTGTCCTCGATTTGGCCATCATACATCGCCTCATAACTTTAGCTTTTTATGCCAGCCTTCCCAGTCTTCTCGATCCTGATGCCTGCCAGTGACCATACACAATCAAGATGATTCGCCACCAAGCAAGATGCAGCCAGCCAGCCAGTATACCGCCTTATGTGTGCTCCCCTGCTTCGGTATTGCTGTCCAATGGCTTTACAAGGCTTAGCGGTTGGGTTTAGTCCCGACTCTTTTCCCTTCAACTACAGCCATTCCTCTCACCAGCTATTCTTCGTCTGTCCACACTTCCCCGCTCACCCTTCGTGGGTACTTACCTGAATCTGAACTTTTCCAACTTGAAACCATTGCTGCGAGTCCTGTCTTAGCTGGATATTTTCAGCACGCTATTTACATCCCTTTATTTATTCCTGTTTTCCATTTATACACCTCAATCATATCCCCAAAAATTCTACGATTTTCTAGAGAGTGCAGATTCAGGGCCCTCAGTCTATCCTCATAGGGAAGAGTTCTGATACATGGGATCAACTTTGTCATCCTCCTCTGTACGTTTTCCAGTGCATTTATATCCATTCTGTAATACGGTGACCAGAACTGTGCAGCATAATCTAAATGAGGCCTAACCAAAGATATATAGAGTTGAAGAACAACCTGAGGACTCCTATTATTTATACTTCTTGATATGAAGCCAAGGATTCTGTTAGCTTTATTGCGAACACTTATGCACTGTTGTCTTGGCTTCAGATTACTACTAACCAGAACTCCTAAATCCTTCTCGCAATCACAAGTAATAAGATCTACATTATTAAGTTTATATGTGGCATGGTTATTGTCCTGCCCAACATTTAGAACTGCATTTGTTTACATTAAACTGCATCTGCCACTTATCCGACTACTGCATCAGTCTATTCAAATCATCCTGGAGTGCTCTAATGTCCTCATTTAAATGAATTGGACGGCCTATTTTGGTGTCATCAGCAAATTTACTTATATTGCTATTTATTCCTTCACCTATGTCGGTTATGTAAATTGTAAACAACAGGGGGCCCAAAACTGACCCCTGTGGAACACCGCTTGAGACGTGCCCCCATTCTGATTTCTCTCCATTTATGCAAACTCTCCGCCGCCTATTTGTCAACCATGCCTCTAACCAGGAAAAAAATTCTCCTCCTATTCCGTGTGCCTTAAGTTTCCTCAATAGCCTCTGATGTGAAACTTTATCGAAAGCCTTACTGAAGTCCATATACCCAATATCATATTCATTACCATGATCTACCTCCTCAAACACCTTAGTGAAAAAAGTTAGACAGGAACGCCCCTTTGTAAAATCGTGTTGAGATTCATTAATCAATTTATGCTTATCAACATGGCTACGAATTGCCTCGGCAATTATTGACTCCATAAATTTACCAACTATGGAGGAAAGGCTTATTGGTCTATAGTTCGAAGCTAAGGACCTGTCACCTGCCTTGTAAATAGGTATTACATTTGCCCTTTTCCACTTGTCTGGCACTATGCCAGTTTGTAGTGATATAATGAAAATATTTGCCAAAGGTTTGCTAAGTTCCTCTTTACATTCCTATAAAACTCTTGCAAACAGTTCATCAGGGACAATGTTGCTGTGTTGATAACTGTTTCAGCAGACACAGCACTCCACAGAGTTGTCAATGTTGATGTGTTGAACACTGTTTCAGCAGACACAGCTATGCGCCGCACTCCCCAGAGTGGTCAATGTTGCTGTGTTGATCACTGTTGCAGCAGACAGCCAGGCACAGCACTCCCAGAGTGGTCAAAGTTGCTGTGTTGATCACTGTTGCAGTAGACAGGCAGGCACAGCACTCTCAACAGTTGTCATTGTTTCTGTGTTGATAACTGTTGCAGCAGACAGTCAGGCACAGCACTCCCAAGAGTAGTCAATGTTGCTGTGTTGATCACTGTTGCAGAAGACACAGCCAGGCACAGCACTCCCAGAGTGCTAAAAGTTGCCGTGTTAATTACTGTTGCAACAGACAAAGAATTCAAAGCACTCCACAGATTGATCGATGTTGCTGAGTCAATCACTATTGCAGCAGACACAGCCAGGCACAGCACTCCCAGAATGATCAAAGTTGCTGTGATGATTAATGTTGCAGCAGACAGCCAGGCACACAACTCCCAAGAGTGGTCAATTGAGCTGTGTTGATTACTGCTGTGGGAGAGACCAGGCACAGCACTTCCCTGAGTGTTCAGTGTTGCTGTGTTGATCACTGTTGCGGAAGACACAGCCAGGCACAGCGCTCCCTAGAGTGGTCAAAGTTGCAGTGCTGATTACTGTTGCAGCAGGCACAAGAGGCACAGCACTCCCAGTGTGGTCAAAGTTGCTGTGTTGATCACTGATGCTTCATACAAAGTCAAGCACAGCACTCCAAAGAGTTGTCAAAGTTTCTATGTTGATCACTGTTGCAGCAGACACAGCCAGGCACAGCACTCTTCAGAGCGGTCAATATTGCTGTGTTGATCACTGTTGCAGCAGACAGCCAAGCTCAGCACTCCCTAGAGTGGTCAAATTTGCTGTGTTGATCACTGTTGCAGCAGACACAGCCAGACACAGCACTCTCCAGAGTGATGAAAGTTGCTGCGTTGATCACTGTTGCAGCAGATACAGTCAGGCACAGCACTCTCCTGAGTGATCAAAGTTGCTGTGTTGATCACTGTTGCAGCAGACACAGCCAGACACAGCACTCTCCAGAGTGTTGAAAGTTGCTGCGTTGATAAATGTTGCAGCAGACAGCCAGGCACAACACTCCCCAGAGGTGTCAAAGTTTCTGTGTTGATCACTAGTGCAGCAGACAGCCAGACACAGCACTCTCAAGAGTGTTCAAAATTGCTGTGGTAATCACTGTTGCAGCAGACACAGCCAGGCACAGCACTAACCAGAGTGATCAAAGTTGCTGTGTTAATCACTGTTGCAGCAGACACAGCCAGGCACAGCACTTCCCAGAGTTGTCAAAGTTGCTGTGTGTATCACTGTTGCAGCAGACAGCCAGACACAGCACTCCAAAGAGTGGTCAATGTTACTGTGTTGATCACTGTTGGAGGAGACAGCCAGGCATAACACTCCCCAGTGTGGTGAAAGTTTCTGTATTGATCACTTTGCAGAAGACACAGCCAGGCACAGCACTTACAAGTGTGGTAAAAGTTGCTGTATTAATCACTATTTCAAAGACAAAGCCAGGCACAGCACTCCCAAGAGTGGTTAATGTTGCTGTGTTGGTCACTGTTCCAGAAGACAAAACGAGGAACAGCACTCCCCAGAGTGGTCAAAGTTGCTGTGTTGATCACTCTTGCAATTGACAGAGCCAAGCACAGCAATCCCAGAGTACTCAAAGTTGCTGTGTTGTTCACTGTTGCAGCAGACACAGCAAGACACAGCACTCTCCAGAGTGATCAAATTTGCTGTCTTGATCACTGTTGCAGCAGACATAGCTAGGCAGAACACTGCCAAGAATTGTCAAAATTGCTGTGTTGATCGCTGTTGCAGCAGACATATCCAGACACAGCACTCGCCAGAGTGATCAAAGTTACTGTGGTATTAATCACTGTTTCACCAGACACAGCGAGGCACAGCACACCCCAGAGTGGTCAATGTTGCTGAGTTGATCACTGTTGCAGCAGTCACAGTCAGGCACAGCATTCCCCAGAGTGTTCAAAGATGCTGAGTTGATCAATGTTGCAGGAGACACTGCTAGGCACAGCACTCCCCAGAGTCGTCAAAGTTGCTGTGTTTATCACTGTTGCAGCAGACAGATCCAGGCACAGCATTCCCCAGAGTCGTCAATGTTGCTGTGTTAATCACTGTTGCAGCTGACACAGCCAGCCACAGCACTCCCCAGAGTGGTCAAAGTTGCTGTGTTGATCACTGTTGCAGAAGACAGCCAGGCACAGCACTCCCAAGATTGGTCAATGTTGGTGTGTTGATCACTGTTGTAGCAGAGACACCCTTACCGGCCGCAGTCAAGGGTTACGTCATCAGACCTGATGTTTGACTGCCGGGCCGCTTGACTGACAGTGTCATCGAGACTTCCCCTATTCAACACTGGAGAGTCCACCAGCTCACTCATATACTACTGGAGTTCGTCAGTCAGACCTGCATGAGAATGCAGTGTGGTGCTGGTGACAAGCTCCTGACATACTACTGGAGTTCGCCAGTCAGACCTGCGTGAGAGTTGCAGACTCATGCAGTGTGGTGCTGGTGATAGCCTCACAGGAAGCAGGCAGTACCAGAATCAATGTACCTGCACGATGACCTGCGACGATGTCACCTGCGACGATGTACCTGCGACGATGTACCTGCGACGATGTACCTGCGACGATGTACCTGCGACGATGGGGTTATCACGTGCTGCAGACGATGTACCTGCGACGATGTACCTGAGATTGTTTACCCGGAGATTGTTAACCGGAGTGTCAGGGTTTTATTGGTGTAGTCAGAGAGTTTGTGACGGTGGCACGACACAGGTTGAGTCGTATATTTGGAGTGTGTCATAACGCGGTGCAAAGGCTTTAATTGAGAATGTGTTCATGATACAGGGGCGTCCATGTGGCACAGATGTGTCGTGGAACCCCGTAGGCGTGCCATAAGACAGAGACAAGGGTGTCTGAGGACACGGTGGAGAAGGAGTATCATGACAAGGTGTGGTAGTGTCCTGCGTGACACTAGAAGATGGCAGCGACTTGACACTACACCGAATACTTGATTTTACTTGTGACTTTTATCTTGTACTGTGATTTTGTGTAAATATGTTTTACACAGATTATTAGATTATATGTTTTTATTCAGATTATATGCTTTTATATTAATAATATATATTTAATATAATAAAAATCTGAAATACGATATTTTACTTAGTATCCCAAACAGTCGTTTATTACAAATGCTTCTTTTATTTGTAATAGCCGCACTCCCAGAGTGGTCAATGTTGCTGTGTTGATCACTGTTGCAGCAGAGAGGCAGACAGAGCACTCCCCAGAGTGATCAAAGATGTTTTTATGACTGTTGCAGCAGAAACAGCCAGGCTCTGCACTCCCAGAGTTTTCAAAGTTGCTGTGTTTTCATTGTTGCAGCAAAGAACCAGGCACAGCACTCCGAAGAGTGGTCAATGTTGCTGTGTTGATCACTGTTGCAGCAGACAGCCAGAGACAGCACTCACAAGAGTGGTCAATGTTACTGTGTTGATCACTGTTGCAAGAGAAAGCCAGGCACAGCACTCCCCAGTGTGGTCAAAGTTGGTGTATTCATCACTGTTGCAAAAGACACAGACAGACACAGCACTCCCAAGAGTTGTCAATATTGCTTTGTTGATCACTGTTTCAACAAACAGCCATGCACAGCACTCCCCAGAGTGCTCAAAGTTGCTGTGTTGATCACTGTTGCAGCAGACACAGAACTCTCCAGAGTGATCAAAGTTGCTGTGTTGATCACTGTTGCAGCACTCAGTTAGACACGGCACTCCCAGAGTGGTGAATGTTGCTGTGTTGATCGCTGTTGCAGCAGACACAGGCACAGCACTCCCCAGGATTCTCAAAGTTACTTTGTTGATCACTGTTGCAGTAGACAGCAAGCCGCAACCATCGCCAGAGTGGTCAAAATTGCAGTGTTGATCACTGTTGCAGCAGACACAGCCAGGCACAGCAATCCCTGGAGTGTTCAATTTTGCTTTGTTGATCACTGTTGCAGCTGACAGCCAGGCACAGCATTCCCTAGAGTGGTCAATGTTGCTATGTTGATCGCTGTTGCAGCAGACATAGCTAGGCACAGTACTCCCCAAGGTGGTCAAAGTTGCTTTGTTGATCAATGTTGCACCAGACACAGCCAGGCACAGCACTTCCCAGAGTGGTCAATGTTGCTGTGTTGATCGCTGTTGCAGCAGACCCAGCCAGGCACGGTACTTCCCAGAGTGGTCAAAGTTGCTGTGTTGATCACTGTTGCACCAGACACAGCCAGGCACAACACTCCTAAGAATGGTCAGTCTTACTGTTTTGATCACTGTTGCAGCAGACAGCCAGGCACAGCACTCCCCATAGTGGCTAAAGTTGCTGTGTTGATTACTGTTGCAACATACATATGCAGCCACAGCACTCCCAAGGGTGATCAAAGTTGTTGTGTTGATAACTGTTGCCGCAGACACAGCCAGGCACAGCACTCCCAGGGTGGTCAAAGTTGCTGTGTTTATCAATGTTGCAGAGACACAGCAAGGCGCAGAACCCCAAAGTGGTCAATGTTGCTGTCTTAATCACTGTTGCAGCAGACACAGCCAGGCACATCACTCCCATGAGTCTACCTGGAGTCTACCTGGAGAGATTCCAGGGGTCAACGCCCCCGCGGCCCGGTCTGTGACCAGGCCTCATGTTGGACAGAGCCTGATCAACCAGGCTGTTACTTCTGGCCGCACGCAGTCCAACGTACGAACCACAGCCCGGCTGATCAGGTACCGACTTGAGGTGCCTGTCCAGTGCCTGCTTGAAGACAGCCAGGGGTTTGTTGGTAATCCCCCTGATGTATGCTGGGAGGCAGTTGAACAATCTTGGGCCCCTGACACTTATTGTGTGGTCCCTCAACGTGCTAGTGGCACCCCTGCTCTTCATTGGGTGGATGTTACATCGCCTGCCGAGTCTTTTGCTTCGTAGGGAGTGATTTTTGTGTGCAAGTTTGGTACTAAGCCCTCGAGAATTTTCCAAGTGTATATAGTAATGTATCTCTCCCGCCTGCATTCTAGAGAGTACAGGTTTAGGAACTTCAAGCGTTCCCAGTAGTTGAGGTGGTTTATCGCACTTATGCGTGCGGTGAAGGTTCTCTGCACATTTTCAAGGTCAGCAATTTCACCTGCCTTGAAAGGTGCAGTTAGTGTGCAGCAATATTCCAGCCTAGATAGAACAAGCGATCTGTAAAGTGTCAATATGGGCTTGGCATCCCTTGTTTTGAAGGTTCTCATTATCCATCCTGTCATTTTTCGAGCAGATGCAATTGCTACTTTGTTATGGTCCTTGAAGGTGAGATCCTCTGACATGATCACTCACAGGTCTTTGACATTATTTTTTCGCTCTATTGTGTGGTTGGAATTAGTTTTGTACTCCGATGAGATTTTAATTTCTTCACGTTTTCCGTATCTGAGTAATTGAAATTTCTCATCATTGAACTTCATATTGTTTTCTGCAGCCCATTAAAAGATTTGGTTTATGTCTACTTAGAGTCTTGCAGTGTCTTCAACGGTGGACACTGTCATACAGATTCGGGTGTCATCTGCAAAGGAAGACACAGCACTGTGGCTTATATCCCTGTCAATGTCTGATATGAGGATGAGGAATAGGATGGGAGCAAGTACTGTCCTTGTGGAACAGAACTTTTCACAGTAGCTGCCTCAGACTTTACTCTGTTGACTACTACTCTTTGTGTTCTACATGTTAGGAAATTATAGATCCGTCTACCAACTTTTTCTGTTATTCCTTTATCACGCATTTGTGTGCTATTACACCATGGTCACACTTGTCAAAGGCTTTTGCAAAATCTGTGTATATAACATCTGCATTCTGTTTATCTTCTAGAGCATCCAGGACCTTGTCGTAGTGGTCCAGTAGTTAGGACAGACAGGAGCGGCCTGCTCTAAACCCATGCTGTCCTGGGTTGTGCAATTGATGGGTATCAAGATGGGTGGCGATCTTGCTTCTTAGAACCCTTTCAAAGATTTTTATGATATGGGACGTTAGCGCAATTGGTCTGTAGTTCTTGCTATTGCTTTACTGCCCCCTTTGTGGAGCGGGCTATGTCTGTTGTTTTTAGTAGCTGCGGGACGATCCCGGTGTCCATGCTCCCTCTCCATAGGATGTTAAAAGCATGTGATATGGGCTTCTGCAGTTCTTGATGAACACGGAGTTCCATGAGTCTGGGCCTGGAGTGGAGTGCATGGGCATGTCATTTGTTGCCTTTTCGAAGTCATTTGGCGTCGTGGTGATGTAAGAAAGGCATGCGTCTGTCAAGTTCTGTGGCACTCTCAAAAAAATCATTTAGGTTTTCGATTTTCAGTCTGGTTAGTGGCTCGCTAAAGACTGAGTCATACTGGGATTTAAGTAACTCACTCATTTCTTTGCTGTCATCTGTGTAGGACCCATCCGTTTAAGTAGGGGCCCAATACTGGTTTTTGTTCTCGACTTTGATTTTGCATAGGAAAAGAAATACTTAGGGTTTCTTTCAATTTCATTTATAGCTTATAGTTCTTCCCGTGTCTCTTGATTCCTGTAAGATTCCTTTAGTTTTAATTCGATGTTTGCTATTTCTCTGACTAGTGTCTCCTACGTATTTCAGAGATATTGGCCTCCTGTAGCCGCTCCGTTATTCTTTGCCTTCGCCTGTATAGGAGCGCCTCTCTCTTCTAGTTTGCATCTTCTCCTCCTTTTCCTTAAGGGAATTTGCCTTGAGCAAACCTCAAGTACCACAGAGTTAATTTGTTCTAGACATAGGTTGGGATCCGTGATGCTTAGGCAATCTTCCCAGTTTATATCATTTAGGACTTGGTTTACTTATGTTTTTGTTATTGAAGTTGAATTTGAGAAAGCTCCCTCACGGCTGATCTCATTTTGTTGATCTGGGGCTCCCCGCATGCATGTCTGGACCTCTATTATGTTGTGATCTGAGTATATTGTTTTTGATATGATGACATTTCGTATCAGATCATCATTGTTGGTGAAGATGAGGTCCAGCGTATTCTCTAATCTTGTGGGCTCTACTATTTGCTGGTTTAAGGTGAACTTGGTGCAGAGATTTAAAAGTTCATGCATGTGTGAATTTTCATCTGAGCTGCCTCCTGGTGTTATCTCAGCTACCACATTGTTTGAAATGTTCCTCCATTTTAGGTGCCTGAGGTTGAAATCCCCAAGTAGCAAGATGTTGGGGGCAGGAGCTGCAAGATTTTGCAGACAGTGGTCAATTTTCAGAAGCTGTTCCTGGAATTGTTGGGACGTTTGAAAGTTGCTGTGTTGATCACTGTTGCAGCAGACAGCCAGGCACAGCACTCCGAAAAGTGGTCAGTATTGCTGTGTTGATCACTGTTGCAGCAGACATCCAGGCACATCACACTTCAGAGTGGTCAAAGTTGCTGTGTTGATCACTGTTGCAGCAGACACAGCACTTTCCAGAGTGACAAAAGTTGCTGTGCTGATCACTGTTGCATAAGACTCAGCAGGGCACAGCACTCGCCAGAGTGATCAAAGTTACTGTGTTAATCACTGCTGCAGCAAACACAGCCAGGCACAGCACTCCCCAGAGTGGTGAAAGTTTCTGAGTTGATCACTGTTGCAGCAATCACAGTCAGGCACAGCATTCCTCAGAGTGTTCAAAGTTTCTGAGTTGATCAATGTTGCAGCAGACACTGCCAAGAACAGCACTCCCCAAAGTGGTCAATGTTGCTGTGTTTATCATTGTTGCAGCAGACATAGCCAGGCACAGCATTCCCCAGAGTTGTCAATGTTGCTGCATTAATCACTGTTGCAGCTGACAAAGCCAGGCACAGCACTCCCCAGAATAATCAAAGTTGCTGTGTTGATCACTGTTGCAGCAGACACAGCCGGACACAGAACTCTACAGGGTGGTCAATGTTGGTGTTTTGATCACTGTTGTAGCAGACACACTCATGCGGCACTCCCCAGAGTGTTCAGTGTTGGTGTGTTGATCACTGTTGCAGCAGACACAGCAATCTCGATAGTGGTCAAAGTTTCTGTGTTGATCATTGTTGCAGCAGACACAGCCAGGCAGAGCACTCCCCAGAGTGATCAAAGTTGCTGTGTTAATCACTGTTTCAGCAGACACAGCCAGGCACAGCTCTCCTTAGAGTGGTCAATGTTGCTGTGTTGATAACTGTTGCAGCAGACACAGCCAGACACATCACTCCACAGAGTGGTCAATGTTGGTGTTTTGATCACTGTTGTAGCAGACACACCCAAGCACCGCACTCCCCAGAGTGTTCAATGTTGCTGTGTTGATCACTGTTGCAGCAGACACAGCAATCTCGAAAGTGGTCAAAGTTTCTGTGTTGATCACTGTTGCAGCAGACACAGCCAGGCAGAGGACTTTCCAGAGTGATCAAAGTTGATGTGTTAATCACTGTTTCAGAGACACAAACCCGGCACAGCTCTCCTTAGAGTGGTCAATGTTGCTGTGTTGATAAGTGTTGCAGCAGACACAGCCAGACACATCCCTCCACAGAGTGGTCAATGCAGCCACTCATATAATTATCTAGTTTACCACCTGGAGCTACCGTCTCCAGGTATTCAGGTCACTATCATAAGGTATTAGTAAGGCAACTGACCGGTAGTACAAGATAGTCAGGTCCAAACTCACACCCACCCAAAAACCCCCTGTGTATTTATCTAACCTATTTTTAAAACTACACAACGTCTTAGCATCTATGACGGTACTCGGGAGTTTGTTCCACTCATCCCACCAGTGCTTTCCTATATCCTTCCTGAATCTGAAAATTTTTAACTTGAAACCATTGCTGGGGGTCTTCTTGGCTGAATATTTTCAGCACCAAACATCCCTTTATTTATTCCTTTTTTTTTTTTATACACTAATCTATCATCCCTAATTCTACGCCCCAGAATGCAGATTCAGGCCCCCAGTCAATCCTCATAGGGAAGAGTTCTGATACATGGGGTCAACTTTGTCATCCTCCTCTGTACGTTTTCAGTGCATATATATCCATTCTGTAATACGGTGACAAGAACTGTGCAGCATAATTAAAAGAGGCCCAACCAAAGATATATAGAGTTGAAGAACAAGGGACTTCTATTATTTATACTTCTGGATAGCTTCT
>WNWK01050088.1:10000-12975 GCA_009830355.1 Cherax destructor | reverse complement strand
GGAATTGTTAAATGTCGATGAGGATAGGGAAGCTGTTATTTCATGTAATAATAATAATAATAATAATAATAAGTTTATTTAGACATGGTACAATTATACATAGTTAGGTAGACATGATACATAGGTATAAATGAGATGTACATGCCAAAAGCCCCTAATATGCTGTGCATTGCGGGTATTGGGCAGGGAGGAATAACATCTAGTAGGAGTGAGGAAGAGTCAGTTGTGAATGTGGGGAAGTTGCATGAGGCAGTGGGTAAAATGAAAGGGAGTAAAGCAGCTGAGATTGAAAGGATAAAGACAGATATAGTTTTGGAATGGTTAGTTCTTTTATTTAATAAATGTATGAAAGAGTGTAAGGTTCCTAGGGATAGTTAAGAGTTAGATAATTAAAGCATAGTTATACCAATAGTCTTATATGGGTGTGAAGAATGGGTGGTGAATTTTGCAACAAGGAGAAGACTGGAGGCAGTTTGGAAATTAGGAGGAGGTGTGGGGTTACTAAAAGTATTATCCAGAGGGCTGAGGAGGGGTTGTTGAGGTGGTTCAGACACTTAGAGAGGATGGAACGAAATAGAATGACTTAGAGAGCGTATAAATCTGTAGTGGCAGGAAGGAGCGGTAGGGGTCAGCTCATGATTGAGATCACGTAAGCATGCGTGAGTGCGTTAGATATGAGTGAGTGGAGACAAGTGGTTTTCGAAACTTGATGTGCTGTTGGAATGTGAGCAGGGTAACATTTATGAAGGGATTCAGGGAAACCGGCAGGCCGGACTCGAGTCCTGGTTAATGTTGCAGTTTTATAACTGTAGTATAAGTGTGCCTCTGGCAAGACAGTGATGGAGTGAATGATGACGAAAGTTTTTCTTTTTCAGGCCACCCTGCCTTGGTGGGAAATGGCTGATACATTAATAAAAATAAATAAAAGTACCCTCTCTAATTTTGAAAAGCAGTATACTACTGTAATGAACAAATATTTTATAATGATTAGTCTTGGATACAAAAGTAACTAAGCATTAAACAGAACAGATCTTTACCAAATCTATGGTATTTATTTGCCACAGCCAGGAAATGCATAAATTGTTTTCAGATGCAAATTATTTTTCAAAAGTTTATTAAGTTACGACCATTTTTTTAATTTTAAAAGTACAGTGGTACCTCGAGTTACGATGGTCCCCAAAATCGCCCTTTTATGTAAGTTTATTTTTTTAAATGCTTTTGTAAGTATATTTTTGGGGGTGTAAAAGGACCAGTCTATTTTACATTATTCCTTATGGGGATAAATTCGTTTGGTAATGGCACTTGAACAGCATTCTCAAACGAAAAAATATCGTAACTCGAGGTACCACTGTATTAGTTTTTGGTATTTATCTTAATAATATTCTTACAATTTTATATTTATTTTATTTTTTTTATTAACACATCGGCCGTTTCCCACCAAGGCAGGGTGGCCTGAAAAAGAAAAACTTTCATCATTCACTCCATCATTGTCTTGCCAGAGGCGTGCTTACACTACAGTTATATTTTCAATTTTAAACCTGAGCCTTGGGGGACTGTACAGTATAGTGCCTAAAAAGTTACAAGAGCTGCACAATTTACAATCTGTGTACAGTTAGTCCTCACTTAATGTTTTGTTAGATGTAGTTTCATTATAACACTGATGAGAAAAAAATCAGTTCCCAGCCGGGGACCACTGTCTGTGTGGAGTTTGCACGTTTGTTTTTGAACTGCGTGGTGGTAGGACGTGCTCCTTACAATTTTGCTTTGCAACATTTATTCCTTGATTTAACTCTGTTGCAATGAGTGCTAAAGGTGCACTATGCACCCCTGATGTTTATATTAATTAGCCTATGGTAAAATGGTTTCATTATGTACATCATTTTGCTTAAAGTTGCAGTTTCTAAGAACCTATCAACAACATTAAGTTAGAACTTACTGTACTAAATCAGTATAATGGACTTTTAAAACAATGAGTAAAACCTGCTTTGGTAAATTGTACTTTTAACTCAATTTTTAATGTTAATTGAATATATCAGCTAGTCATGTGCATAGTACTGTATCATTATACGTACAGTGGAACCTCGGTTTTCGTTTGCCCCAGTTTTCGTCAAATTCGATTTTCGACTACTTTTTTCGTCAAAATATTGTCCCAGTTTTCATTCATCACCTAGGTTTTCGTCCACCGTACAGAACGTGTCCACCTGTCAGCGCCCACACAAAGCATCCCATGCACTCATTCTGAGTCAGTCTGGCTTTGTTTCTCATAGTTTCTGGTAGTGATGGTGGTAGAGGGTGGTAATGATGGTGGTAGTGGTTGTGATGGTGGTACAGGGTGATAGTGATGGTGGTAGAGGGTGGTAGTGGTTGTGATGGTGGTAGTGATTGTGGTAGAGGGTGGTAGTGATGGTGGTAGAGGGTGGTAGTGATGGTGGTAGAGGGTGGTAGTGATGGTGGTAGAGGGTGGTAGTGATGGTGGTACAGAGTGGTAGTGATGGTGGTAGAGGGTGGTAGTGATGGTGGTAGAGGGTGGTAGTGGTTGTGATGGTGGTAGAGGGTGGTAGTGATTGTGGTAGAGGGTGGTAGTGATGGTGGTAGAGGGTGGTAGTGATTGTGGTAGAGGGTGGTAGTAATGGTGGTAGAGGGTGGTAGTGATTGTGGTAGAGGGTGGTAGTGGTTGTGATGGTGGTAGAGGGTGGTAGTGGTTGTGATTGTGGTAGAGAGTGGTAGTGGTTGTGATGGTGGTAGAGAGTGGTAGTGGTTGTGATGGTGGTAGAGGGTGGTAGTGGTTGTGATGGTGGTAGTGGTTGTGATGGTGGTAGAGGGTGATAGTGATTGTCGTAGAGGGTGGTAGTGATAGTGGTAGAGGGTGGTAGTGATTGTGGTAGCGGGTGATAGTGATGGTGGTAGAGGGTGGTAGTGATGGTGGTAGAGGGTGGTAGTGATGGTGGTAGAGGGTGGTAGTGGTTGTGATGGTG
>WNWK01050088.1:0-2500 GCA_009830355.1 Cherax destructor | reverse complement strand
GCACAATAAACTAGCCACTTCGGTGGCAAAATCTAATCTGGCAGTTTGGGAGACACACAAATGATGATCAAACTAAATGCAAATTATGTGATCAGGCATATGGTCACTGTCTTGAACACTATGTGCTTAATTGTTCACTTATTTAGGAATATAGACAGCCTGGTGGCTTGAGCTCTCGCTTCACACACGGAGGGCTCGGGTTCGATTCCCGGCGGGTGGAAACATTTCGACGTGTTTCCTTACACCTGTTGTCATGTTCACCTAGCAGCAAATAGGTACCTTGGTTGTTAGTAGACTGGTGTGGGTCGCATCCTGGGGGACAAGATTAAGGACCCCAATGGAAATAAGACAGACAGTCCTCGATGACGCACTGACTTTCTTGGGTTATCCTGGGTGGCTAACCCTCCGGGGTTAAAAATCCGAAGAAATCTTATCTTATCTTAACCTATGTGACATGTCAAGATATCTTATTAATAAAAATAAGATACCAGTTATACTAAGCAAATTTCCTAAATTTGCTTGTAACAGATAAGTGAACTGTAGATATAAATCCAAATGTACAATTGCTAACCCTTTTGGGGCCTAGTGCCTAGGTCTTTTGTGTATCCATATGCTCTTGCGATACCGTCCACAGGATGGATATGGGGTGCACAATAAACTAGCCACTTCGGTGGCAAAATCTAATCATACAAGTACATATACAAGGTATACAGGCCTAGCTGTGGAAACTTTATTGAAGTCGCAAGTTCCACAGGGTGAGTGAGCCGAAGGAGCCTTAAACATACCATGGATCGGCCCTCGGTGTTTAGGAACCCACACACCCAACCAAAACACACACATTCAAGTTGGCGGAGGTAACTATTGTGTACATTTTAATTTATAAATTTATTCTCCTAGGAAAGCCTAGGAAAGTTTGTACAGTTAGCAATTAATATTAGGATTATTGAAGCAACGTTATATATTAATAATGTAGCTCTAGCACCCTAACATAGGTAGTTTAAGGCCTGAATAGGCAAGTATAAGGTTATATTAGCTAGAGAGAACTGGCAGCCCACACTTGAATCTAGGCAGTGTGGGACTCACGACACGTGACCTGCGCCCTTACCAGACTGGACATCAACTTGAGAACACGTGCTGTGAACAAGCAGCACCCCCATGTGACTCAACATCTGTCCTGGGGCCCCGGAGGAGAGATCTCGAAGTACCGCGGATATCTCTCTCCATCCAGACCTATTGCAGTAAGACTAGACTTTCTTTTTCTCAGTATCTGGCCAGTTTTCTGGGGGGAAACGTTAGTGGGTTATCTGTGGGTCTTAAGCGGACGGACGCCTTTGTATTGGTATGTACCAGCGTCATCTCTTAAGTTCAAGTCTGGAAGCTAGTGTCTCTTACTGTTTAGATATTGCTTGGAGGATATACCCTGGGCTGGGGATTCTAAGTTAATACAAGACACTAATACCACTCAATTTGCAGATAAAGAATCTTCCCACGCACGTGGTGTTTGGAGGGGGTTTATAGCTTAAGAAGTCCAGGATACACATAGCCACTACATCAAGTAAGTTGTTCCCTTTCAGTTTCGTGTAAGCAGTGTGAAATCCCTTTTACTGCAGTTAGCTAGAAATTTGTCCCATAGCCACTTGTAAGTCTGAGAGAAGTGTCTCAGAGTGTCGGTGTCAACAGTGCTTGCTCTAAGTGCAGCTTACAAGGAGGCAGTCCCAAAACAAGTTTCTACACTAGCTGACATCAATGAAAGCCGCTTGTTATGCAGAGTATTTCGGGTAAATTAGGTCAGTTTTGTCCCAGAATGCCAGGGTAGGAAACTTGTATATTTAATTACTTAGTGAATTGCAAGGCAGCCACAGTTAGGTTAGGCCTCTGCAATATTTATAACAGTTATAACAGCTAGGTCAGATTTAACCTAGTTATCATTTACCTTGAATTGCAAGCTAGATTTAGGCTAGTTGCACACTAATTTCAACAGTTATAAAGTTAAGCTAGGATTTACCTTCTCCAACTAACTACACAATTAAACAAGCTAGGCTCAGTTAAGCCAAGCTAATTACACAACATTATTTATTTACTGATTTATAAGTTGAATTACTGAATTTATTTGTGTTAACCAAGTGAACTTAATTTGCAAAGACTGCATTTTTACGGTGTGAATTCTATTGTATTTGACTCATTTAATTTGTGATTTGCTAGTTTAAGTCCTGTAACTATTTACTGATGTGTACTGGAAATTGCTAGGTTAAGCTTTCATAACAATATACATTTTAGTTGGGTTTGAGGGCTAACAGTGTACATTTTAATTCTGAGTCAAGCCAATATAAGTAAAGTCATTAAGCTTGTTGAGGAGCTTTGGGTCTCACTTATTCTCACCTAATACCGTATTGTGCTGTGGGGTGGGCTAATTAAAGTACAAATTAGTGACACGCTCTTAACTAAACCACAACAATGACGGATGAGACTCAGAAAGAAACTGCCCTATCTCTAAGTCAGC
>WNWK01050087.1:0-12975 GCA_009830355.1 Cherax destructor | reverse complement strand
TAAAAGATAAGCATTACCTGATGGCCCCAGGAACACGGCGGTGTTTCAATCGCCCTATATAACCCCAACAACATTGGAGGTGCTAATTTTGTGTCGTCATTTTCTATCGCAACTTACTTGCTACACTCTTAATGTTTTTACGCTGGCTGGTACTATAGCCTTTATCGCTCATGCTGCTTTAGTATTTTTAATATTGTAGAATCACTGAATCTGAAGAAGGCACGTTCTCCCCTCTCTTTCCTCCTCCATTTGGGGTACTTTGCTACAATTTATTTCTTCAATTCTATCGTGTTTTTTTGCTTTTTTTGGGGCCCCATGGTGGCTTATTTCACAGTCACAATCAATAAACAAGCACTAAACACAATGAATTTATTGTGATAAACAAAGCTAGACTGGCTCCCAACTCCTCCCGCGGGCACCCCTTTTCAAGCGCCCGGCAGGCGGACAGGTCGGTCCCGGCCCTAAAACCTGGGAAGGGCCCGATTGGGGGGCCCCCTGCATGTCCCTCTGATAACTATATTTATTTTTTTTTTTTAAATAAACTTACCCCTGTGGTGGCATAGAGGTACGGGTTTTAAAATCACTAAGAGTCTCTTATTTGTCTTGAAGACGCCATAATAATAATAATAATAATAATAATAATAATAATAATAATAATAAAAAAAAACAATAACACAATAATAAACCGGACCATTAAATGTTGTATTTACATTAATATAGACATTTTGATTAATCCATCTATATTTTTTTCAAAATTATATAATAAGCATTTTACATAACATATAAACATGCAAAATACACCCCCACAGTAGAATAAATTACCATAAATATGAGATTTTTTTCAATGCAATGTATGAATGAATGTAAAACCTGTTATGAATAATACATACTTAGCTAATTTTTCCCCACCAAACTTACATTATAATGACCCCAAAAACCCTTTTTGCAATGCAATTAATTGTTTTTAAAATTTTTATCTCACTCAATTAGTTGCATTGCTACAATAAATTCTACAATTAAATTTATATGTTCAACTTATATTCAAACTTTATAACCTAGATATAACCCTTTTCTTATTTTATAAATTATCGACCATAACTTTATTATTTTATTATTATTATTGCCCTTTTAAATTTTTTTAATCTGGTTTAATTAATTTTATAATGAAGACAAAAATACAAAACTATGTTTTTAAAAATGTCATGTCTAAACTATGTTTAAATTTAATAGCTTAAATACTCACCTTTACTCATTGTTTTTCTATTCAAAAATTCTTACAATTTAGTTTTAAGTTAATTTTAAGTCTGCCCAAAAAGCCCTGCATACTAGGGGCTTTTTTGGGATGTACACCTCATGTAATCTCAAAAAAAATGTAATTCTTTGTATCATGTCCAAATAAAAATATTATTTTTTTTTTTTTTTTTTTTTTTTTTTTTTTTAAACATCCCGGGGGGATTCCCCAAGGGAGGGTGGCCCGAAAAGAAAAACTTTCATCATCATTCACTCCATCACTGTCTTGCCAGAAGGGTGCTTTTCACTACAGTTATAAAACTGCAACATTAACACCCCTCCTTCAAAAGGGGCCGGGCACTGTACTTCCATCTCGGGGAAATCAAGTCCGGCCCGCCGGGTTTTCCCGAATCCCCTTTATAAATGTTACTTTGCTCACACTCCAACAGCCCTCAAGTATTAAAAAACCCTATGCCTCCATTCACTCCCAAATACGCTCACAAACTTGCTGGAAATTTCCCAAACCCCTCGCACACAAAACTTCCTTTACCCCCCCCCTCCCCCCCTTTCCCAGGCCGACCCCTACCCCGCCTTCCCTCCACTACAGATTTATACACTCTCAAGTCCTCTGTCTCCCATTCTCTCTACATGTAAAAACCACCTAAAACCCCCCTCCCCCAGCTTTTGAACAATCGTTTTGGTAATCCGCACCTCCTCCTAATTTCCAAACTCGAATTCTCTGCATTATATTCACACCACACATTGACCTCAGACATGACATCTCCACTTAGCCTTCTCCTCGTTGCAACATTCATCACCCATCTTCACACCCATATAAAGCGTTGGTATAATATCTCTCATACATTCCCCTCTTTACTTCCATGGACAAGGTTCTTTGTCTCCACAGACCCCGAAGTGCTCCACCCCCACCCTTTTCCCCTCATCAATTCTATGATTCACCTCATCCTTCATAGACCCATCCGCCGACATGTCCACTCCCAAATATCTGAATACATTCACCTCCTCCATACTCTCTCCCCCCAAATCTGATACCCAATCCCCCCTTATATTCTTTTTTTATCCTCATCACCTTACTCTTTCCTATATTCACTTTCAATTTTTTTCTTCTTTTACACACCCTACCAAATTCATCCACCAACCTCTGCAGCTTCTCTTCAGAATCTCCCAAAAGCACAGTGTCATAAACCAAAAAGCAACTGTGAAAACTCCCACTTTGTATTTGCTTCTTTAT
This sequence comes from Cherax destructor, assembly GCA_009830355.1. NCBI lineage: Eukaryota > Metazoa > Arthropoda > Malacostraca > Decapoda > Parastacidae > Cherax > Cherax destructor. Next base: position 10,493 of record WNWK01050087.1, on the reverse strand, counting down.
CTTTTAGCCCCAAAACCTCTTGCCAAGACCCTCCATTCACTTCTCTTACAACCCCATCTATAAATATATTGAACAACCACGGGGACATCACACATCCTTGTCTAAGGCCCACTTTTACTGGGAAATAGTCCCCCTTTCCCCCCTACACACCCCAACCTGAGCCTCACTATCCTCATAAAAACTCTTCACTGCTTTCAGTAAACCCTTCCCCCTATTCCATACACCCCCATCTGCCACATTGCCCCCTATCTACCCTATCATACGCCTTTTCCCAAAACCCATAAATGCCACAAAAACATCTTTACCCTTATCCAAATACTGTTCACCTATATGTTTCACTGTAAACACTTGGTCTAAAACCCCTACCTTTCCTAAAACCCCCCTTTTTCATCTGCTATCCTGCTTTCTGTTTTACTCTTAATTCTTTCAATAATAACTCTACCATACACTTTACCAGGTACACTCAACAGACTTATTCCCCTATAATTTTTGCACTCTCTTTTTTCCCCTTTTTTATACAAAAGGGAAAAATACCCTCTCTGAATCCCCAGGTCCTTACCCTCTTCCCTACATTTATTAAATAATAGCACCAACCACTCCAAAATTATATCCCCACCTCCCTTTTTAAAATTTCTATCTTTATCCCCTCAATCCCCGCTGCCTTACCCCCCTTTTATTCTCCCACTGCCTCCGAACTTCCCCTACACCCCCAACTGGCTCTTCCATCCTACAAGATGTTATTCCTCCTTCCACAACCCAAACTTCCCTGTCTTCATCAACATTTAACAAATCCTCAAAATATTCTCACCCACCGAGAGTGGGTGAGATGTTATCAGCAAATTTTGTTGAAAATAAGAAAAAGTTTTGGAATGAGATTAATAAGTTGGGGGAACCCTAAAAAAAAATGGTTTGACATTTAAAAAAATAGGAAGGAGGGGTTATTATTATATTATTATTATTATTATTAGATTTAGTCTGCCCTTAATGCAATGGCTGATAAAACTCTCTTTCCCTTACGTTCAAAATTGTAATTACAAAATTTGTGTAAACTTAAAAAAATAAAAAAAAATTTTATTATTATTATTATTATTATTATTATTATTATTATTATTATTATTATTATTATTATTATTATTTTTATTATTATTATTATAAAAATGTAGTGTTAGAGTGTTCAGCGAAGTTTGTGGTTACAGGCAGTGGGTGCGGGGGGGAAAGAAGAGCGATTGGTGGAATGATGATGAAAAGAGAGTAGTAAGGGAGAAAAGTTAGCATAGGGAGGGTTTTTACAAAGTAGAAGTGATGCAAGGGGGGAAGAGTATATGGAGAGAAAAAGAGGGGTTTAAAGGGGTGGTGAAGCAATGAAAAGAGAGCAAATGAGAGAGTGGGTGAGATGTTATCAACCAATTTTTTGAAAATAAGAAAAATTTTTGGGGTTGAGATTAATAAGTTGAGAAAGCCTGGGGAAACAAATGGATTTGACTTTAAAAAAAATAGGAGAGGAGAGTTATTAAATGGAAGTTAGAGGTATGGGGGAAGATGGGGGGGAATATTTTAGGGGTTGTTAAATGTTGATGAAGATAGGGGAAACTGTGATTTCGTGTACAGGGCAAAGGGGGAACAACGTCTTGTAAGTGTGGAAGAGCCAGTTTGGGGGTGTGGGGGAAATTCCCTGAGGGAGTGGGTAGAATGAAAGGGGGTAAGGGGCTGGGATTGATGGGATAAATATAGAAATGTTAAAAGCAGGTGGGGATATGGTTTTTGGGGTGGTTAGTGCTATTATTTAATAAATGTATGGAAGAGGGTAAGGTACCTAGGGATTTGGGAGGAAAACGTGTTTGTTCCTTTGTATAAAGGCAAAAGGGGGCAAAAAAGAGTGCAAAAATTATGGGGAATAATCTGTTAGTGTACCTGGTAAAGTGTTGGTAAGTTAATATTGAAAAAATTAAAGTAAGACAGAAAGCAGGATAGCAGATGAACAAAGGGGGGTTTAGGAAAAGGGAGAGGTTTTGTAGACCAAGTGTTTACAGTGAAACATATGGTGAACCCGTATTTGGAAAGGGTAAAGAGGTTTTTTTGGCATTTATGGATTTGGAAAAGGCGTATGATAGGGTGGATAAGGGGGGAATGTGGCAGATGTTGCAGGTGTATGGAATAGGAGGTAGGTTACTGAAAGCAGTGAAGAGCTTTTATGAGGATAGTGAGGCTCAAGTTAGAATGTGTAGGGGGGAAGGGGACTATTTCCCAGTAAAAGTGGGCCTTAGAAAAAGATGTGTGATGTCACCGGGGTTTTTTTCAATATATTTATAGATGGGGTTGTAAGAGAAGTGAATGCGGGGGTCTTGGAAAGAGGTGGGGGGTTTAAAAAGAAAAAGGGAATCAAATCAAAGTGGGAGTTGCCCAAAAAATTGCTTTTTGCTGATGACACTTGTTTTTGGGAGATTCTGAAGAGAAGTTGCAGAGGTTGGGTGGATGAATTTGGTAGGGTGTGTAAAAAGAAAATTGAAAGTGAATATAAAAAAGTAATTTGATGAGGATAAGAAAAAAAGGGGGACGAAAGATTGGATATCAGATTGGAGGGGGGGAAGTATGGAGGAGGTGAATGTATTCAGATATTTGGGAGTGGACATGTCGAGATGGGTCTATGAAGGATGGGGTGAATCCCCAGAATTGATGAGGGGAAAAAAGGGGGAGTGGAGCACTTCGAAGTCTGTGGAGACAAAAAACTTTGTCCATGGAAGTAAAAAAAAGGAAGAAGTATAGTTATACCAACACTCTTATATGGGGGTGAACATGGGGGATGAATGTTGCAACGAGGGAAGGCTGGAGGCAGTGGAGATGTATTCTGGGGTGTGGTGTGAATATAATGCAGAGAATTAGGTTTAGAAATTAAAGGGGGAGGTGCAGGTTTTAAAAAGCATGTGGACGTATTTGATAGGAGTGAATGGAGACAAATGGTTTTTAATACTTGGCGTGCTGTTGGAGTGTGAGCAAAATAACATTTATGAAAAGGGGGTTCAGGGGAAAACCCGGGAGGCCGGACTTGAGTCCTGGAGATGGGAAGTACAGTGCCGGCACTCTGAAGGAGGGGGGTGTTAATGTTGCAGTTTTATAACTGTAGTGTAAAGCACCCCTCTGCCAAGACAGTGATGGAGTGAATGATGATGAAAGTTTTTCTTTTCCCACCCTCCTTGGTGGAATCGGCCGATGTGTTAATAAAAAAATAATAATAAAAAATAATAATAATAATTTTATTATTATTATTATTATTAATTTTTTATTATTATTATTATAGTGCTACCCTAGCAGTTATCCAGGTGATAGTCTATCCTAGCAGTTATCAGGTGATAGTGCTATCCTAGCAGTTATCAGGTTTGATAGTGCTATCCTAGCAGTTATCCAGGTGATAGTGCTATCCTAGCAGTTATCCAGGTGAAGTGATATCCTAGCAGGTTATCCAGGTGATAGTGCTACCCAAGCAGTTACCCAGGTAATAGTGCTCTATCATAGCAGTTATCCAGGTGATAGTGTGTTATCCTATCAGTTACCCAGGGGATAGTAGTGTTACCCTAGCAGTTATCCAGGTAATAGTGCTGCTATCGTAGCAGTTATCCAGGTGATAGTGCTATCCGAGCAGTTATCCAAGTAATAGTGCTATCCTAGCAGCAATACTAGATATCTTACATAAATTATTGAGTTGATACCAAATACTATGGAGGTACATGAGGATCCAATGTCATCCAATCACCGCATCCAACATTCTACCCTTATCAGCCCTATTATGGCTGAATTAATATGGGGATGAACAATTACACATTCCCACGACATTCACATATTTCACGGTCCCCAGTTATCGCCGATACTTATGTATCGGCCTCGATACAACTGATTCAATTTTGTAACACTCCCCATTTCATGTTTACCCTTCATCATTTTTATGTTGCCTCCCAGTGAATGTTGGTTCTTGTGTTATTTGAAATTTTTCTATGTCTCACCAACACTACATTTTTTAAACATTATTATATTCTTCAATTTTTACACTAATTCCAGGAAAGTTATAAAAACATCCAGTTTCAGTAAACCTGCTAACATTTACACTTGTTTCAGTAACCCTGCTAACATTTTAAATTGTTTCAGTAACCCTGCTAACATAATACACTTGTTTCAGTAACCCTGCTAACATAATACACTTGTTTCAGTAACCCTGCTAACATTTTACACTTGTTTCAGTAACCCTGCTAATATAATACACTTGTTTCAGTAACCTGCTAACATTTTACACTTGTTTCATTAACCCTGCTAATATAATACACTTGTTTCAGTAACCCTGCTAACATAATACACTTGTTTCAGTAACCCTGCTAACATAATACACTTGTTTCAGAAAATCTAACATAATACCTTGTTTCAAAACCTGCTAACATAATACACTTCTTTCAAAAACCCTCTAACATAATACACTTTTTCAGTAAACCTGCTAACATAAACCTTGTTTCAGTAAACCTGCTAAATAATACATTGTTTCAGAAAACCCTCAATATAATCCCTTGTTTATAAACCTGCTAACATAATACACTTGTTTCATTTAAACCCTTAATATAATAATTGTTTCAGTAAACCTGCTAACATAATCCCTTGTTTCGGAAAACCTTTTTAACATAATACACTTGTTTCAGAAAACCCTTTTTAACAAATACACTTTTTTCAGTAAACCTTTTAACATAATACACTTGTTCAGATTCCTTATATGATTTTTTTTTAATTAATTTTGGTTTTTTAAATTTTTTTTTAACACTGTCTACTACCCTTCTAACTCTAACTCTTACACTCCTCCATTGTCTATTACCCTTCAAATTCTTCAAGGTGGGCTTCTTGATGCGGTAAGATTTTAAGGAAGTAGACTTTTTCGTCTCCTTCCTGAAACCAAACCTAATACCCCCTCAATCCTCCCTTCCCTATCCTACCCCCCCTTTTCTCCCTTTCCCCCCAAACCCTTTCCCCTTTTTCCCCATCCTGTTTGTAGCCTCTGGGGTCCCCCCCTTGGCATTAGTTTCGGGGTGGGGAAAAGTATGATGCGGTTTACCCCGCTCCATGAGGTTCCTCAGGTGTGGTGTAGTTTGCCATGGATGGAATCTGGATTATCTGGGGGTGCCCTGCTCCATTCCTGGATTTCCGAGAAGTGGGCGGGTTGTCCGCAGATACCGAGTTACCTGGGGAGGGGTTTCCGGGGTCGACCTCCCCTTCCCGATCTGTTACCAGGCCTCATGGTGGATCAGAGCCTGATCAACCAGGCTGTTACTGCTGGCCGCCCTAGTCCGACGTAAGAACCCGCCCGGTTTGTCAATCGACTTTAGGTGCCTGTCCAGTGCCTTCTTGAAGACAGCCTGGGGTCTATTGGTAATCCCCTTATGTATGCTGGGAGGCAGCTGAACAGTCTTGGGCCCCCCGACCCCTTTTTGTGTTGTCTCTCAGTGTACTCTGGGGCCCTGCCCTTTATTGTGGAAATGTTGCATCTTCTGCCAAGGCTTTTTTCTTTCATAGGGAGTGATTTTCGTGTCATGTTGGGTTTAAATTTTCAGGTTTTCCAAGTGTATATTAATATGTATCTCTCTCGCCTACGCCCACGGAATACAGATCAAGGGCCTTCAACCCTTTCCCGTAATTTTGGGGCCATATCATTTGTGTGCCGTGAAAATTCTTTTAACTCTCCAGGTCAGAACAAGTGCCTTAAGAGGGGAGTTAGTGTACAGCCGTCTTCCAGCCTAGAGAGAACAAGCAATTTGAAAAAAATCATCATAGGCTTTGCATCCCTGGTTTTGAAGGTTCTCATTATCCATCTTATCATTTTCCTAGCAGATGCGGGAGATACATTGTTGTGGCTTTGAAGGGGAGATCCTCTGACATTATCACTCCTAGGTCTTTCACATTACTTTTCACTCATTTATGATTAAATTTTTGTATACCCTGATTCAGTTTTTAAATTTTCCCCAAGTTTTTCCCTTTCTGAGTAGTTGAAATTTCTCTTCATGGAACTTCAAATTTTTTTGATGGTCCATTTGAAGATTTGGTTCATGTCCGCATGGAGTTTTGCAGTGTCTGATGGTTGTCACTGTCTGGCAACCCTGGTGTCATCCGCAAAGGAAGACACGGACTAGGGCCCCTATGTCAAAAATGAGGATGAGGAATAGAATGAGCGAGATTCCTTGGGGAAAGGTTTTTCACCTATGCCTGGGACTTTGTTTACTTTTAGTCTTTGTGTTCTATTTGTAAAAAGTTATGATCCATCTACCAACTTTTCTGTTATTCCTTTATCACGCATTTTGTGTGCTATTACCCATGGTCACACTTGCCAAATTCTTGCAAAATCTTTTTATACTACATCTGTATTTTTTAATCCTCTACAGCATCCAGGACCTTGTCTAGTGATCCAGTAGCGGGGAAGGCAGGATCGACGTGTCAAACCTGTTTCCCTGGTTGTGTAATGATGGGTACCTTTCAAAGTTTTTTTTATGATATTGTATTTAGTGCTATCGGTCTGTAGTTCTTGCAATTGCTTTGTAGAGTGGGGGTATGTCTGTTTTTTTTTGTGAGTGTGGGATAACCCTGTGTCCCTGCCCCCTTTTCCCTAGAATGCTGAAGGCATGTGACTGGGGCTTCTTGCAATTCTTGAATCTGGGCCTGGGCATGGGCATGACATTTATTGCATTTTCGAAGCTTTGTGGTGTTAGGATAATATCCAAGACTTTTGAGATGATCAAATGTTGGGTCTCGTTTATAAAAGGGTTCATTTGGATTGTCGACCCTTTTAGCAGAGGCTCACTGAACACTGTTTCCTAGTATGCAGTGGACTAAATTATTTTCCCCCAAAAAAAATTCCAACTGATTATCTTTTTGACCATAGTATTGTTAAAGTTTTTGTTATGACACATTGTCCCAAAAAGCATCCTTTCACGCTCTTCGAAACGGTGTGCACATCATTACAGTTCAGAATACAACAACCTTATGATCTTTCCCATCTTACTTCCATGATAACATTAATGAATTACAAGTATGCTACTCTCTGTACATTGCCATTGTAAAAGTGATTTTCTGTTGTGTGGTGAGATATTTTGGAGCAATTAGCCCTTCAGGACCCCAAACTCAAAGTAGGTGCATATGTCCTGCTCCTGCGGGCGGGGGCCCTTCCCCGTAACACGCCCGCTAAACCCTTTTGACTGCTGTGAACTCCCGTCCTCCTTTATATGATGGGATCGCGAAAAGGTCTGTAAAGTGGCCCCTACTCCCCAACAGTGTCGAAATTACTGGCGTTTTGGGACACCCCACTAAATACAGAATTTGAAGGGGTTGCCTGGTTTGGGGGGGATCATGTCAATACATCTTGCAGTTTTCCCCCTCCTTGTCTCAATTAAAATAACCTCATCTTTCTTTTTCCTGTTGATGTCAGGTCTATCTTAATGAACGAGAAATCTGTTTTTTAAAGAGAGCAAAGGCCTCACTTATGTATGGGTTCTTGGCTCCGCCTTCGGAAAATCTTCATGCCCCCATATTCCTACCAGCTCCTCCAGTGTCGTGTCTTCTTTTCCCTTTCCCCCCTTGGGGGGGTTCCCAATGGTTTTTGTCTGTTCTCCCCTACTGCCGGCAAAGCAGTCCTACCTACGACTGCTTCTCGCCTTTTTTTTGATCATTTCTGGTGCATGTGCATGCCGTTTTTTGTTTATACAGATGGTTCTAAATCTTCTGACTGTTGGGGTTGCGGCAGAGTTCCCTGACGATGTTGTCGAGGTCATTTGTTAGACTTGGCTAGTATTTTTACTTCCGAGTTGTATGCCATCATAGTGCTTCTCCGTATTAAAATGTCTCCCTTTAACGTTTTGGGGTCATTTCGGATTCCCCCAGTGCTTTACAAACCATTAAACAAGAATTTCCCCCTCCATTGGTCTTTCGTATTCAACTATGGTTACGCCGTGTGGCAGCAAAAACAAAGACGTCATTTTCTGTTGGGTCCCTGGACACTTAATGTGCGGGGAAATGAACAAAAAATGCTGTGGGGGTCAGCTTCATGATCTTCCAGTTTCTTATGAGGTATTCCATTCAGAGATTATTTTCCATTTTATCTCCCCCTTCTTTGCCTTTGGCAACAACAGGGTCGGGCATGCACCATAACAAATTGCACTCTATTAAACCTTTTTTAGGTGGGTCCTCTTCTTACCAATTGCCATACTCGGGAGACTGCACCTCCGTCTCCACATTGCTATACTGATTTGCTTCACTGGGTATCCAAGAAAACCCCTTTTCCCTTCGGAGATTTGGGGTCCCTTTTTCCCAGTTTTTATTTTCTGGGTTTGTCCTTTACACGTTTCTCGGGTTTTACCCCAAGACCGCCACCCTTCACTCTTCCTTATCTTCTTTCTTCAGATGGCTCGCCTTTGATTACAAACACTTTTTTACTTTTTGTCCCAAATGCTTTACTTTAAAGAAACCCCAGCGTCCCTCCAGCCCTTTTCTCCCTCACCCTGATCCCCCCCCACTAGCCTTTTTTGATTATAAGAAAAAAATAATACCTTGTTTAAATCTACCTCTTAAAACTCCACAACACTTCTATTTATCCCTGTTAACTCTCCCTTACACACTCCTACAACACTGTCTACTATCTGTTTAAATCTACCCTTCACACTCCTACAACACTTCTACACCCTTTTAACTCACCTCTTCACACCCTAAACAACCCACTACCCCCCTAAACCAGCCCTTACAAACTTTTACCCCTTGCAACCACCCTTCAACCCCCAAAACCTTTTCTACCCTTGCTAACTCTACCTCTTGCACACTCTTTCAACAGCCACCCCGTTTTACCTTTACCCCCCCCCTTTCTAACCCCCTCTCTACCTCTTGCACACTCCAAAAACAGTTATACCCTTGCTAACTCTACCTCTTGCCACTCTTTCAACACTGTCTATACCCTTGCTAACTCTACCTCTTGCACCTCCTCAACACTGTCTACTACCCTTTCTAATCTACCCTTCACACTCCTAAACAGCTACTACCCTTGCTAACTCTACCTCTTCACACTCCCACAACACTGCCCCCACTACCCTTGCCAACTTACCCTTACCTCTACAACACTGCTACTACCCTTGCTAACTCTCCTCTTACAACTCCTACAACACTGCTATACCCTTGCTAACTCTACCTCTTCACACTCCCACAACACTGCTATACCCTTGCTAACTCTACCTCTTCCCCTCCTACAACACTGCCTACTACCCTTCCCAAACTCTCCTTTTGCCCTCCTACAAAGGTCCCCTAAACCTTTTTTACCTGGAAAAAAAGGGTTTGGGGGGGCCCAACGCCCCCGGGGGTGGGTCTGGACCGGGGCCTCAGGGTTTGGATCGGGATGATAAACCAGGCTGTTACTGCTTGCCGCACGAAAACTGACGTACCCCGGGGGCCAACCCGGGGCCCGGAAAAAATTTGGTTTTTTCCTTTGCGACGGGGCCCAAAGGGGCCTGGTTCCGGGGCCTTTTTTTGGGAAGGCCCCCAAAGGCCCAAGGGGGTTTTTCTTATTTGGTAACCCCTCCCTTAATGTTTTTCTGGGAGGCGGGTTGAAAAAAGCCCCTTTTGGGCCCCGGAACCCCCTTTTAAAGGGGTGTTGGGGTTCTTTTAAAAAATTTATTTTGGGAAAAAAAAACTCTGGAAAAAACCCCCGGGGCCTTTTTTCATAAGGGGAAAATTTGTTGCCCAAAATTTTGGGGGGCCCGAAGCCCCCTTTGCCTTTTCTTTTTAGGGGGAAAGTGAATTTTTCGGTTGTTGCAAAGGTTTGGAGAAAACCAAAATCCCCTCCAGGAAACCTTTCCCCAAGGGGGGTCAATTTTTCATTGGTTAAATTTCCCTTCCCCCCCCGGGCCTAACGTTCCCCCCAAGGGGGAATTACGGGGGGTTTCAAAAGGACCTTTAAAAAAACCCGGTTCCCCCAAATAAGGAAACCCAAGGGGGGGCTTTTTATCGTACTTATGGGGGGGGTTCCCGGGGGTTTAAAAAAAAGGTTTTCAAATTTTTTGCACTCCCAGGTCTGCAATGTCGCCAGCCTTAAAAGGGGGGCCGTTAGTGTACAGCAGTATTCCAGCCAGAGAAACCAAGTATTTGAAAGTTCTTTATGGGCTTGGCGCCCCTATTTTTAAGGTTCTCGGTATCCATCCTATCTTTTTCCCTTACCGATGAGGTAGATACATTGTTGTGGTTTTTAAAAAGGGCGAGTTTTTTTCATCTGGGGGGGTTGTATACCCCCACAATGACAAGTTTTTGGGTTTTTCAATCTTTACCTCCAAAACTTCAACTACATCATTTGAGTGTTTAGTAGTTCTGAGCAAATTGGGGACTCTGTGACTTTTGGGCCCAAACCCCCCCCCTTGTTGCCTGTTTAGTCTGTCGCATCTAATAGGTTTAACCTGGGCCCCCTTTATTTCGTTGTCATAATGGTTTTTGTGTGGGTCTCT